>JARQOC010000005.1:408984280-409086361 GCA_033576535.1 Allobates femoralis | reverse complement strand
TTTTTATGACCATTTGGGCAATTGTATATAAATTTGAAATACCCTACCCATCATAGTAGGGTCCAAATTTTGTTGTTTTTGCACTGTTTGGAATGCAGTACCTACTAATTGTTATATATTTAAATTTTTTTGTAGGGTTCTAAGGGGTAACATTTCTCCTTGTGGAAAGGAGCATGCTAATGTAAGAAGACTCATAAGCTATGCAATGCTCCTCTGAGAAATTAAATATGCAAATTGCCTCATCAGAGAGGAATAGGACTTAAACTCTAATGCAACCTATTAGGTGTGACAGTCCTAAAAGTTCAATATCAATTCTTTAACAAGATTTGGCAAATGATGTTGTTTTAAAGCCAAATCAGAATCTTAGCTTGTATTCATGTGTTTCGGGATATTGCCCCTCTTGAGTGAAAAGCATGAGATCTTGTATGGCTTTATCAGAGGCTTTTGACTGATGTCTAAGGGGTAATGTTTCTCTTTGTGGAGAGTGGCATGTTACTGTAATGAGACTTATCAGCCGTGTTATGACTTCTGGGAAATTAAACTCTAGTGCCACCCATTGGAAGTAGCAATTTTAAAAGTCAATATCGACCCTTTAACAAACCGTGGCAAATTTTTGAAGATCATTTATTTCTTTAAAGGGAACCTGTCACCTTGATTTATCCCCCTATCTTACCACTAGCTGTCCCTGCACCTTCCTAGCTGATCCCTAACCATGCCTGTCTCACCTAAGAGTGCCCTATAAAGAGTAAGAAAAAGACATATAGTTACGTGCAGTCTGCAGCCATAGTCTGCGGTGGGTGGGTGCCGGGGATTCATTGTCCTCGCCTGGCTTGCTCTCAGCACGTCCCGCTGAGCATCATTATTCCTCCTTGTATCCGTCCTCTATTTGAAATTCCCGTCTCTTCTGATGCTGATGAGAGCAAGCCTGGAGAGGACCATGCAGCCCTGGAGCCCACCCACCGCAGACTACGGCTGCAGACTACACGTAACTATATAAGTCTTTTTCTTACTCTTTATAGGGCACTCTTAGGTTAGACAGGGATGCTTAGGAATCAGCTAGGAAGGTGCAGGGAAAGGAAGTGGTAGGATAGGGGAGTAAATAGAGGTGACAGGTTCCCTTTAAGTATTTAAATATATACCATATTTTTCGGACTATAAGATGCACTTTTGTTCTTCCAAGCTGTGGGGGAAAGTGGGGTGTGTGTCTTATAGCCCGAATCTACAGAGGGTGGGTGCAGTTGGAGGATGGGGGTAGCTGTGGAGTGTGTCCGGTGCTGGAGCGGGCTGGCTGCGGGCTGCAGGACCCAGCAGGAGGTCACGTGCTCCCGCTCATTTAATATGCACTGCACCCGCTGTCCATCACTGTGATGCTAAAACCGCACCGCGGTGATGGACTGGAGGAGCAGTGCATATTAAACTGTCTGCGTCCACCCTGTGATGGCACAGGCCCCCTCCATGTTAGATATGGCCCTCCCATGCTGCTGCCAAAAATAAAATAACAACCACATTACTCACCTTTTCCAACGATGTCCTGTCTCCCTCCATGCAGCTGCGCTCCTCCACTTCCTGGTTCTTCTCTCTGTGTCTCTATGAAGCCGGTCATATGATCGGCTCAGCAGTGACATCATCTCTGTGCGCCGATCACATTACCAGCGTTACAGAGAAGAAGCAGGAAGTGGAGGAGCGCAGCTGCATGGAGGGAGACAGGACATCACTGGAGAAGGTGCGTAATGTTATTGTGGTTTTTATTATATTATGGGCAGCAGCATGGGGGGCCATATCTAACATGGGGGGTGGGGCGCATGTGCCAGCCTTGCTGGACTTGTGCCAGTGTGGAGCCCACTGGGACGGGGTACTCGGTACTGAACCGGGATATCACGGGGAGGGTATAACGGCAGTCTTGGTCCGGACAGTGTCCCGAGCCCACAAGTTATGGGGGGTATTTACAGGGGAAAAAGTCGTGACGCACCCGTGGTGTGTGGTCAGGGTGACCACCGCTTCTGCAGAATCTCCGGGGATGATTAATAGCAGCCTGAGATGTAACGGCTCTCCACGGGCAGAGCCTGGTTCCCTGGGGCAGTGGTGATAATAGTCTATGGATGATGCAGAGTGGGAGCAGTGGTAGAGATGGTAGCATTTTGTGAGAAGAAGTAGGGCTTGAGCGCAAGGATTACACAGACTCACGGTTTTGTATTTTTCCAAGTCTTTACTGTAGGTGTTATTCAGCAGAGTACTGTCCACGGAGTTTGTACCGGGGCCAGGTTGCTGTCACCCTGACCGGTTCCTTGGCTTCCCACTCCTGCGCTGTGTGTGTGGCCCTGCTGCCACTTTAGTTAGGCTGCCGGCCCTGTCTCCTCTCACAGGTACCCACTTGCTAGGCATCTTGAGTCTTATCTTTGTGTTTCTGACGCCGCCGTGTTGCTTCGCTGTGGTACAGTGAAGATATATAACCTCCACTAGTCCGGTGTTTACTGTGCTGCTTGTGTCAGGCACAATTTCGGATCAGGTATCCGGTCTTTGCGCTCCTCCGGGGCGAGTTATAGCCTAACTCCGTCTCCCAGGTGTGTTCCTCTGTTCCTCTTAACTCCTTCCCTCAGACCCTGGCAAGGCCTGGAATTGAGCAGCAGACCGTGGGGGAGCCTAAGGCAGCTCCTTTACACCCCAGTCCTTCTTCCTCAGTCCTCTCAGGAACTGAACTGCTCACTTCCTCTCCACACCAAAATATATAGGGGAGCAGCTTTTGCTCCCCCTTCTGGCCTGGAGGTGCTAGTGTTGTGTGTTGTGTGGGGAATTAATCCTTGGTGTTGTTACTGTGGCACATTAACCCCTGGGGTGCCACATTCCCCCTTAGTTAAAGACAGTACTCCGGGACTGTAGAAAACAAACAAATAATTAACATAACAGTTAATATTTACAGAGTCTTAAAAATTAAAAAGTACAAAAACCACTAAAAGCTCAAAAAGAGTCCAAAAGTTCAAAATGCAGTCTTTCCGAGGGTTTAGTCTATTGCCTCCAGGCTGATAAATATATATACAATAGAGTCTTTACCACAACCAATCCTGTGGTAGGTATAATCCGTAAATAAATAAAGAAGAGAAGTTAAAAGTTCAAGAATATGTAAGAAGTTCATACAGGATAGTCTCTGTAGGTACTGGGCTTTTATGTTTCAACAATACTAACACGTACGGGTGTCTCTGGATTTAGTGCAGTAGACTCCTAATCCCTCGAGTCACCGCATAACAGGCCAAGTTCTTACTCTCCGTGGCTTTCACCTAACACCATGCTACTCTCACCCTTTTTGTACATTTACACCTTACCGGGTTCTATTAAACTTTACAACAACATATTTACATTTCACATTTACTTCACATTTTAATCTTTGTACCTTGCTGGTAACTGACCCTGGGTACTACGTTCTGATCTGCGCAATGCTGGTGTACTGGGTGTATTTAGCCTGATGGTGTGGGTGGACGTGTACCTATTTGTAGTACTTGGTACTATTGCAGATGGAGTTCTGACAGTAGGACTGGCAAGCTCACTGGGACCAGGAATTGGTTCTTCCCCTTCAGGCTCGACTTCCAGTTTGTCATGTCTTGGGACTTCTTCTGGTATGGGTTCTGGTGTTGGTTCAACCATTGGAGAGAAAGCAATCATGGGAACTACAACTGCTTCGTAGTAATTTGGCCATGTATTGGGGAAATCTCCTAAGACGGTATGGAATACTTCTCCTTCTTCTTTGACAAGTAGGACCTGTACAAGTTCTGTTACTTCTGGTGTCTTCAGGGTTCAGAACACGGTTTGAGATGGTCTCTTGACACAACTGCTGACGTTCTTCCTTCGTCCTTGCTGATTAGACACACTTTGGCATAGTCTAAATTTGATGGTAAGACTGTATATGGGGTAGTTTCCCACTGATTTTCCAATTTGTTGGTGTGTCTCTTTCTCTTGAGAACTTGCTCACCAGGTTGTAATGGGTTGCTAGAGCATGTTGGTTAAAGGTTCTCTCTTGTCTTTCTCTAGCTTGCTGGAGACTTTTCTCTACGCACTCTTGTACTTGACGATACTGCTGTTGACGTAGGGTATCCCAATTAGATTCTTCAACTTCTGCATCTGGTTTTAGAAGTCCCATATCTAAATCAACTGGCAGCTTACCGGGTCATGCACGCATAAGGTAGGCTAAGGTGCAGTTTGTAGAACTCACCGGGACATGGTTGTACAAGTCTACCAAGTCGGGTAATTTCTCTGGCCATTAATTTCTCTCTGACTCTGTTAAGGTTTTCAACAGGTCAGTCACAATATGGTTCATCTTTTCACATAAGCCATTGGTT
Organism: Allobates femoralis; assembly: GCA_033576535.1. Lineage (NCBI taxonomy): Eukaryota > Metazoa > Chordata > Amphibia > Anura > Aromobatidae > Allobates > Allobates femoralis. Next base: position 409,082,033 of record JARQOC010000005.1, on the reverse strand, counting down.
TGGGGATGATAGGCTGTTGTGCGGATCTTCTTACAGCAATACAGTTGTGGCCAAAAGTATTGACACCCCTGCAATTCTGTCAGATAATACTCAGTTTCTTCCTGAAAATGATTGCAATCACAAATTCTTTGGTATTATTATCTTCATTTAATTTGTCTCCAATGAAAAAACACAAAAAGAATTATCCTAAAGCCAAATTGGAAATAATTCCACACCAAACATAAAAATGGGGGTGGACAAAAGTATTGGCACTGTTAGAAAAATCACATGATGCTTCTCTAATTTGTGCAATTTTACAGCACCTGTAACTTACCTGTGGCACCTAACAGGTGTTGGCAATAACTAAATCACACTTGCAGCCAGTTGACATGGATTAAAGTTGACTCAACCTCTGTCCTGTGTCCTTGTGTGTACCACATTGAGCATGGAGAAAAGAAAAAAGACCAAAGAACTGTCTGAGGACTTGAGAAATCAAATTGTGAGGAAGCATGAGCAATCTCAAGGCTACAAGTCCATCTACAAAGACCTGAATGTTCCTGTGTCTACCGTGCGCAGTGTCATCAAGAAGTTTAAAGCCCATGGCACTGTGGCTAACCTCCCTAGATGGGGATGGAAAAGAAAAATTCACAAGAGATTTTAACGCAAGATTGTGCGGATGGTGGATAAAGAACCTCGACTAACATCCAAACAAGTTCAAGCTGCCCTGCAGTCCGAGGGTACAACAGTGTCAACCCGTACTATCAGTCGGAGTCTGAATGAAAAGGGACTGTATGGTAGGATACCCAGGAAGACCCCACTTCTTACCCCGAGACATAAAAAAGCCAGGCTGGAGTTTGCCAAAACTTACCTGAGAAAGCCTAAAACGTTTTGGAAGAATGTTCTCTGGTCAGATGGGACAAAAGTAGAGCTTTTTGGGCAAAGGCATCAATATAGAGATTACAGGAGAAAAAAAGAGGCATTCAAAGAAAAGAACACAGTCCCTACAGTCAAACATGGCAACGGTTCCCTGATATTTTGGGGTTGCTATGCTGCCTCTGGCACTCGACTGCTTGACCGTGTGCATGGCATTATGAAGTCTGAAGACTACCAACAAATTTTGCAGCATAATGTAGGGCCCAGTGTGAGAAAGCTGGGTCCCCCTCAGAGGTCATGGATCTTGCAGCAGGATAATGACCCAAAACACATTTCAAAAAGCACTAGAAAATGGTTTGAGAGAAAGCACTGGCGACTTCTAAGGTGGCCAGCAATGAGACCTGAATCCCATAGAACACCTGTGGAGAGATCTAAAAATGTCAGTTTGGAGATGGCACCCTTCAAATATCAGGAACCTGGAGCAGTTTGCCAAAGAAGTATGGTCTAAAATTCCAGCAGAGCATTGTAAGAAACTCATTGATGGTTACCGGAAGTGGTTGATATTTTGGCTAAAGGTTGTGCAACCAAGTATTAGGCTGAGGGTGCCAATACTTTTGTCTGGCCCATTTGTGGAGTTTTGTGTGAAATGATCAATGTTTTGCTTTTTGCTTCATTCTCTTTTGTGTTTTTTCATTGAAGACATATTAAATGAAGATAATAATACCAAAGAATTTGTGATTGCAATCATTTTCAGGAAGAAACTGATTATTATCTGACAGAATTGCAGGGGTTTGACACTTTTGGCCACAACTGTACACAGTGGCGTAACTACCGCAGTCGCCCGCTCCGCTTCATACCGGTGCTGAAGTTGACCGCAGCAAGTCTCACACCAATCATACACCACTAGCACCCCCCCTGGCTCATCATCAACTCTGCATGACAGGATACTAAAACTCCCGCTAGCAAACATCCCCACCGCTCATCAACCCTGCATGACAGGATTTCAAAATTCCCGCTAGCAAATCACCCCCCTCCCGCTCGTCACACATGGGGCCCCGGAGTAAATCCTGCACCTGGGCCCACGGCGGTGATGTTACACCACAGACTGTACATGTTGCAGAATTCCTGGAAAATCTGTGTCTCAAAGGCTGGACCTTGATCTGCCAGGACTTGTTCCAGGACGCCATGAGGTCTACAGAAACGTGTCTAAAATGCTCTTGCAGCCGTCTTCGCTGTCAGGTCCTTGACGGGTACCACCACTAGGAAGCGAGAGTAATGGTTCACGATGGTTAAGGCATAGACATAGCCTGACCGGCTTGGTGACAACTTGACGTGGTCTAACGCAACTGTCATGAAAATTAATATTGCTCATGATTTTAAGATGCTTGAAGAGTCAGCCAACAATAGCTCACTCATCCCTCCTCCCTTTTAGCTGGTTTGTGTGCAGCATACAGAGATTCTCTCCAAGCATCCCCCTAGCTTAAGCCATTTACGACAGATCGTAAATAACTTTCAGGAGAGTAGAGATGGACACCAGTCTGAACCAGTTTTGTCTCTACTAAAGAAACAAAATCCTTTGTCTAAAATTCACAGTGTTTTCAATATTGAATTTAAGACGACCCGTTCATGCCACAAACACAGAATTCATATTTTCAGATTACTTATCGTGTTGCGCATTCAATGATGTGTTTTGTACAGTTCTACCACATTCTGGAACCTGGGAATGGATTGCTGCCATTGTAAATATGACAAGCAAGTCATATTTGGTATCAAACTTCTCAGAATCACCTGACCTGAAATATGAGTTATAAATCATAATTGTGAGACTGCCCCATCCACAGATATGAAGGATGGGGATTTATTAAGCAGGGTGAGATAGGAGGTCTCAGAGTGATCTCTCCCCGCTGGGATGGTCCTCTGCAGAGGGGGGGGGTCACAGATTTCCCCTGGTTAATAAAAGCAAAGAGGACATTTTTGGGTCATTCTGCTCCAGAAGTCCAGAGGCCTGACAGTCCAGACCAGCTAACTGTACGACAGAATCTTACCATCCAGGAGAGGGGCCTCCTCCAAGAAACTAAGTACCAAGCGTACCTAGGTCTGAAACTTTTCTTACTTTATTCCTTTTATTTTTTATAACTGTTATTCATACATTGTATATTGTCTCTTATATAATATTCTGTAAATCTTTTATAATCACTGCCATCTTCGGAGTAAACTATTCTAATTTACTAGTCTTGATCTCCTTGTCCTATGAACGAGCTATCACGACCTCCCTGCTCTTTTTTACGCTATCGTACAGGTTACCGATCCACCTGAAAGAGATCGGTGGTGGCAGAATACCGTTTTTTTTTATTTATGTGATATTGCGGGCCTGAGGGTGACTGGATCGAGGTATATATACGTTCCTGGCAGGAACTGGTGGTATATATACATCCTGTCACATCACGTGCCGCAATAGACAACATAAATTAGGGCAGCTGGGCTCCTTTCTTATCCTCTGGCAATACCGGATTTGGCCAGCAGGCTAAGGGGGCGCCAGAGGGCTTCAGGTCCTGACTAAGGTAATCGTGACAATTGGTGGCAGAGCGGTGGGATCATAGGACATTAGTGATCTGGTTTGAGCAATTATTCCTCTCACTAAAAACTTGCACAGTTCTTACAAGAACTCTGCACAAAGTTTTGAAGATTGAACTCAGTGGTTATTAGATCTGAGACAATACTGTGTGTGTAGCAGTTACCCCTCCCCTCTTTGTTTTTTCTATTCTATCTTTTGATTTGGAATCATGGCCACAGCAGTGAAAAGCTGGTATAAAGACTATAACAAGGAGGCTCTCGCCTGCCTGTGCAAATACAGGAATATAGACCCCTCCGGCAGAACCAAGAAGCAGATGGAGCAGATGCTGCTGCAATTGGATGGGGAGGAAGCCCGTCACCAGAGCCCAGAGAATGGAGAGGCCAGCCAAAGCCATGTCAGTGCTGATGCCCAGCGTCCGGCTGCAGAGGTCAGTCAGAGCATGGACGGTGTTGCTGCTGAGGCCGTACCTGTGGATGTAAGCCAAGTCCTAGAAGGTGTTCCTGCAGGGGTGCCACCTGTACACGCACGCTGCGTCAGCGACCAGGTCAGCATGGACCCCTATCTGCAACTGGCTTTACAGCAATATCCCGCTGAGGATTCCCAAGGACGCCTGCAGCTCATTCAGCAATACCAGGAGGCTGAGAGAGCCGAGCGGCGAGCCGAGCGAGAGGCTGCAGAGCGACGGGCTGAGGCCCAAGCTCAGAGAGAGCACGACCTGCGGATGGCCCAGCTGGAAAGGCAGTCATCTACCCCACTGAACTCTGAATCGACCAGTTCAACCACCTTCCAGCCGAATCCAAAGCATTTCCCTGTGCTGGATGACAAAGGTGACCTGGACATTTTCCTGAGGGGGTTTGAGAAGGCTTGCTTACAGTACCAGCTGCCACGTGACCAGTATGCCCCGAACCTCATTGCAGCATTGAGAGACAAAGCGCTAGAGGCGTTTGTGGCTCTTCCTCGAGAACTAGATGGGAACTATGAGGCCATCAAGAAGGCTCTAATCCAGAGGTTCCAGCTGACTCCTGAGGTGTACCGCAGAAAGTTCCGGAACCTCCAGCGTGGACCACACGACAGTTACAGTGATGTGGTCCATGGGCTCAGAACCAACTTCGAGCAGTGGATTCAAGGACTGGAAGTGACCACCTTTGAACAGCTAAAGGATCTGATGGTGAAAGATCAGTTCCTGCATCTTTGCCCCACTGAGGTCCGACAGTTCGTGATGGATCGGGAGCCACCAGATGCAAACAAAGCAGCGCAGATTGCAGACACCTACGAGGCCAACCGGAGACCAGAGGACGGAAGCAGATCATCACCAGCTGGAAGGGGGGTAAGCCATCCAACAGCACCCCTGCCCCAGCCAGCCGACCTTCTGGAGGCCTTGGCCCCCCTGCCAACCCCACTCGGCCGGTAGCCGATCTCCGCAAGTGTTACTTCTGCAACCAGACCGGTCATCTCAGTGCCACTTGCCCGGAGAAGCAGAGGAAGAATCTACCACCCAAGGCTCCAGGGCAGAAGGCATCAGTTTTTTTTGTGGGTGGGTCGGTTGGGAGGGCCTGTGAAAATTTGCAGTTTGTCACTGTGGGGGACACTGTTACTGTGGGCCTCAAGGACACTGGGGCCGAACGAACCCTCATCCGACCTGAACTGGTGTCCACCGAAGAGTTGATCCCAGGAAAAACCCTGACTGTCACCGGGATTGGGGGCGTCCGCTATCCCCTGCCAATGGCCCGGGTTTTTATTGATTGGGGTGCGGAGAGTGGGGTGAAGGAAGTGGGGGTGTCCGAAAACTTGCCCACAAATGTTTTACTGGGGACTGATTTGGGAAAAATGTTTGCTTATTATGTCCCTGACTCCCCTCCCCGATCTGATATGGTTGGTAAGGTTAATGCTAATGATGGGAATGTCAATGCTTTAACTGATGATGTTGATGATGTTGATGATGATGATGATGATGACAATGTATCAGGAGGTACAGGAGAACTCAGCCATGTCACTCTGCGGGGTGATATTGCTGAGGATCCCCTAACAGGAGCAAGCGTTAGTGCTAAGGGTGATGGGAAGAGTCCCAGGACCCTTGAAGCAGGGAGTGCCATGCAGCTGATCAGTGTCACCACAGACGGTGACCTGGCTGATGGTAGCTGCCCCATGATGAGCACTGCTCCTGAGGTAACAGGGGAGGATGGGGAAGTAGTACCCACAGCCAGGCAGGCTGATGGGACGGTGTTATTCCCCGGGGAGACGGCCTACATAGCTGCCGTCACCCGCAGTCAGAGTGCCCAGAACGCCAGGAACCTCCTGACTTCTGGACCCTCCTCAGCCAGAGGAATAACCGAACTGGTTTCGGACCCAGAGCAGGTCCCAGAGAGTCCCGAAGAGGATGTGGCCTTAAAGTCCCTCCTGGCTGCCTCCAGCCAGGAGTTTCAGGCAGCTCTGCATACAGATGCTAGCCTAGAGACGTTAAGGATCCTCGCTAGTAAGCCCCCCTCCGAGACGGATAAGGAGAGGGTATTCTGGGACCAAGGAAAGTTGTATCGGGAGACAGTGCCCAGTACACCCCAACAGGATTGGCCTAGAGAACGACAGCTGGTCGTTCCCTACCAATTCAGGGATGAGTTGTTGCGGATTGCCCATGAGATCCCCCTTGCTGGACACTTGGGGGTTAGCAAAACCAAGGCCCGGTTGTCTCACCACTTCTATTGGCCCAAAATGGGGACAGATGTGAAAAACTACTGCAGCTCCTGTATCACGTGTCAAAGAGTGGGAAAATCAGGGTCGGCTCCTAAAGCACCCCTGAACTCTTTGCCAGTGATAGAGGAGCCTTTCCAGCGGATTGCTGTGGATATCGTGGGACCACTGCCCATACCCAGCCATTCTGGAAAGAAATACATCCTTACTGTGGTAGACTTTGCTACCCGGTATCCAGAGGCAGTAGCTCTGTCTTCAATTAGGGCAGATAAGGTGGCGGATGCCCTGTTGGCCATCTTTTCCCGAGTAGGATTTCCCAGGGAGATGCTTACCGACCAGGGGACCCAGTTCATGTCTGGCATAATGAAGGCCCTCTGTAAGAAAATGCAGGTGCAGCATCTGGTATCAAGTGCATATCATCATCAAACCAATGGTTTGTGCGAACGCTTCAATGCTACCCTCAAACAGATGTTGAAAATGCTGGTTGAGTCCCAGGGACGCGACTGGGAACGTTACCTCCCACACCTGCTATTTGCTTACCGAGAAGTCCCACAGGCCTCGACAGGGTTCTCTCCCTTCGAGCTCCTGTATGGCAGACGAGTCCGGGGACCCCTTGGTTTAGTAAGAGAATCCTGGGAAGAGGAGCAGAGCACCCCAGGAGTGTCCATCGTGGAGTATGTCATGCGTTTCCGTGACAAAATGCAGACCTTGACGCAGTTGGTGCATGTCAACATGGCGCAAGCCCAGGCTGACCAGAAGCATTGGTACGACCAGAACGCCCGCGAGCGGACCTACCGGGTGGGTCAGATGGTGTGGGTGCTGGTCCCCGTACCAAAGGACAAGCTTCAGGCAGCCTGGGAAGGCCCTTACGTCATTCACCAACAGCTCAACTCAGTCACCTACGTGGTCACCCTTGACCCCGAGTGGGGTAGGCGGAAGGCCTTTCGCGTCAACATGATGAAGGCTCATCAAGAACGTGGGCCCTGTGTCCTACCGGTCTGCAACCTGCCCGAGGAGGGGGAGGACGATCCCCTCCTGGACATGTTGACCCAAGCGAAGGCCAGTGGGTCCATTGAGGATGTGGAGATAAGCACCTTGCTATCCACAAGCCAGCGGTCTCAGATGCGAGCGGTGTTGGAATCCTTCCAAGTCATGTTCACCAACATGCCTGGAAGGACGGCGGTGGCGGTCCATGAGGTGGACACCGGTAATCATGCCCCACTCCGGCGGACAGCCTATCGAATCTCCGACGAGGTGCAGCACGTCATGCGCCAGGAGATCGATGAGATGCTGAAGTTGGGAGTGATTACACAGTCCAAGAGCGCGTGGGCCTCACCTGTAGTACTGGTGCCAAAGAAGGACCGGACCACCCGATTCTGTGTGGAGTACAGGGGTTCAACGCTATCACGGCCTCCGATGCACAACCAATGCCACGCATTGAGGAGTTGCTGGAGTGGTTAGCTAGTACAAGCTATCTCTCCATTATGGATCTGAGTCGGGGATATTGGCAGATCCTCCTGAGCCCTCAGGCCGAGGAGAGGTCAGCCTTTATCACCCCCTTTGGATTGTACGAATCCACGGTCATGCCATTCGGCATGAAAAATGCCCCGGCCACTTTCCAGAGAATGGTTAACTCCCTGCTCCTGGGACTGGAGAGGTACGCGGTGGCGTACCTGGATGACATTGCCGTCTTCAGTCCCACCTGGGGGGATCACCTCAAGCATCTGCGACAGGTGCTCGGGCGCATCCGCCAGGCAGGCTTGACCATTAAGCCAGGAAAGTGCCAGATGGGCATGAACGAGGTCCACTACCTGGGGCACCGGGTAGGCGGGGGCACGCTGAAACCAGAGCCCGGGAAAATGGACGCTATCGTGTCCTGGCCCACCCCCAGGACCAAAAAGCAGGTGTTGTCCTTCTTGGGCACCGCAGGGTACTATAGGCGCTTTGTGCCAAACTATAGTAGCCTTGCGAAGCCTCTCACAGACCTCACCAAGAAAAACCTACCCCATGCAGTCGATTGGACCGAGGCCTGCGAGGTCGCCTTCCAGGCTCTGAAGACGGCCCTGAGCAGTTCCCCTGTGTTGAGGGCAATTGACGGCAAGCAGCCATTCCTAGTACAGACTGATGCTAGTGAGTTTGGCCTCGGAGCTGTGCTCAGCCAGGTCGACTCAAGGAACCAAGAGCACCCAGTGCTGTACCTCAGCCGAAAGCTCCTCCCGAGGGAAGTGGCCTATTCCACGATAGAGAAAGAGTGTCTGGCCATTGTATGGGCTCTGCAACGCTTACAGCCCTACCTGTACGGGCGCCCCTTCACTGTCGTGACCGACCACAACCCCCTGAGCTGGCTGAACTCCCTGTCCGGTACCAACGGGAGGTTGCTACGCTGGAGCCTCACGCTCCAGCAGTACGACTTTACCGTGCAGCACCGAAAAGGCAGCGAGCATGGCAATGCCGATGGGTTATCCCGGCGGGGAGAGCCCACAGGGACACGCTTGGAGGAGTACCGAGAGGTTCTTCCTCCATAGCGTCATCGAAAAGGGGGAGGTGTCATGAAAATGAATATTGCTCATGATTTTAAGATGCTTGAAGAGTCAGCCAACAATAGCTCACTCATCCCTCCTCCCTTTTAGCTGGTTTGTGTGCAGCATACAGAGATTCTCTCCAAGCATCCCCCTAGCTTAAGCCATTTACGACGGATCGTAAATAACTTTCAGGAGAGTAGAGTTGGACACCAGTCTGAACCAGTTTTGTCTCTACTAAAGAAACAAAATCCTTTGTCTAAAATTCACAGTGTTTTCAATATTGAATTTAAGACGACCCGTTCATGCCACAAACACAGAATTCATATTTTCAGATTACTTATCGTGTTGCGCATTCAATGATGTGTTTTGTGCAGTTCTACCACATTCTGGAACCTGGGAATGGATTGCTGCCATTGTAAATATGACAAGCAAGTCATATTTGGTATCAAACTTCTCAGAATCACCTGACCTGAAATATGAGTTATAAATCATAATCGTGAGACTGCCCCATCCACAGATATGAAGGATGGGGATTTATTAAGCAGGATGAGATAGGAGGTCTCAGAGTGATCCCTCCCCGCTGGGATGGTCCTCTGCAGAGGGGGGGGGGGTCACAGATTTCCCCTGGTTAATAAAAGCAAAGAGGACATTTTTGGGTCATTCTGCTCCAGAAGTCCAGAGGCCTGACAGTCCAGACCAGCTAACTGTACGACAGAATCTTACCATCCAGGAGAGGGGCCTCCTCCAAGAAACTAAGTACCAAGCGTACCTAGGTCTGAAACTTTTCTTACTTTATTCCTTTTATTTTTTATAACTGTTATTCATACATTGTATATTGTCTCTTATATAATATTCTGTAAATCTTTTATAATCACTGCCATCTTCGGAGTAAACTATTCTAATTTACTAGTCTCGATCTCCTTGTCCTATGAACGAGCTCTCACGACCTCCCTGCTCTTTTTTACGCTATCGTACAGGTTACCGATCCACCTGAAAGAGATCGGTGGTGGCAGAATACTGTTTTTTTTGTATTTATGTGATATTGCGGGCCTGAGGGTGACTGGATCGAGGTATATATACGTTCCTGGCAGGAACTGGTGGTATATATACATCCTGTCACATCACGTGCCGCAATAGACAACATAAATTAGGGCAGCTGGGCTCCTTTCTTATCCTCTGGCAATACCGGATTTGGCCAGCAGGCTAAGGGGGCGCCAGAGGGCTGCAGCTCCTGACTAAGGTAATCGTGACAATTTGGCCAGCAGGCTAAGGGGGCGCCAGAGGGCTGCAGGTCCTGACTAAGGTAATCGTGACAGCAACTAACTCAAGTGGTTGCTTGGTTACTATGGACTGGAGTGGGGCTCTCTGTTGATCTTTTCTTCTGAGGTTGCATGGGCCACATTTTCTACACCAATCTTCAATTTCCTCATGCCAATCCAGTAGAATCTCTCTCTTAAGAGCACTTCCAACTTCTTCCATCCAAAATGACCTGCACCATCCTGGTAGGCTTCTAAGACCATTTTGACGTCTCTCTTGGGTACGATAATCTGCCAGACTAACTCATGTGTGCCTTCTGCAGAGCTTCCCTTGATATAGGAACAACTTGCTTTTCTCTTTCCAGAGTTGTTGGGTCTCAGTTGTTGATTAAAAAAAATAGAATTGTATATCTTTATGTTTGAAGCCTGAAATGTGGCAAAAGGTTGAAAAGTACAAGGGGGCTGAGTACTTTCACAATGCACTGAGTATACATACATATATACCATATTTTTCGCTTTTTAAGACGCACTTTTGCCTCCCCCAACCTGGGGGGGTAAAAGGGGGTGCGTCTTAAAAAGTGAATGTGCAAAAATAAGTAATAAAAACAAATTATATATATTACCAGGAGGGGGGTGTGCGGCTGCTGAGTAGGGGTGCCGGAGGCAGCTTCCATAGGGTATGGGGCACAGCTGCACTACTGGAGCTGCAGGGGATGATTGGCGGTAGCGAGCCGTGGGCGCCTCCATATTCTCTCTGCCTGGCTTCATTCACTAAGTAGTGTGCAGCCGGCCGGTAGAGGTAGAGACTCCAGAATGGCCGCGGGTCTCCGTTATGGCCGCGGCCATTTTGTTGAAGTCTCTCCCGACTGGCTGCACAGTTAGCAGCAGTGAATTCAGCCGGGCAGAGAGAATATGGCGGCGCCCACCGCTTGCTGCCGCCTCTCAACCCCCGGTACTCCGTTCCTGCACCCGAGTTCCCCCACAGCATCAGTCCTGCACGTGTGCCTTTCACCCTCCTGAACCTGCCTCCGGGACCCCCATTCAGCAGCCAAATGTGGTAAGCCATTGGGGTCCGGGAGGGGGGGTTGGGAAGAGGCACAAAAGTACACAAACAGGACAATACACAGGATGGGGACATATATACAAGATGGGGGGACATAGTTTCAAGATGGGGGGCATATATACAGGATTGGGGTACATAGTTTCAGGATGGGGGCATATATACTGGTTTTGGGACAAATTTACAGGATGGGGGGCATATATACAGGATGGGGGGCATATATACAGGATGGGGGGCATATATACAGGATGGAGGACATATATACAGGTTGGGGGGCATATATACAGGATGGGGGGCATATATACAGGATGGGGGGCATATATACAGGATGGGGGCATATATATAGGATGGGGAATATATAGATATAAGATGGGGGATTGTATATGCCAGGGTGGGGGGCCATATTTACAGCATGGGGTCATGTATGGCATGATGAGGGACATATATGCAAGGATTAGGGATATATATACCAGAATGGGGGGGACATATATACCGGGATACCATGATGTGGGGGGATTATGTACCAGGATGAGGGACATATATACTGATTTGTAAGACGGACACTGACATTATAAGACGGACCCCATTTAACATTAAAAATAGTTTATTTTCTCTTTTCCTTCACCAAATTTGGGGGTGCGTCTTATAATCAGGTGCGTCTTATAAAGCGAAAAATACGGTATATATATATATATATATATATATATATATATATATATATATATATAGGATCCCCTGCCAAATATTTTCTATTTATGCTACTGGTATTTTTAATATGCCAAAGAGACCTTTGGGCCCCCAGGCACAGCAGTCTGGGTGTGGTCACTACTTCTTCTCACTATATAGCTACACCTTGATTTGCCTGCAAGAATATCAACAACAGAAACTGACTATGAATATGAGAATTGATGATGCCTGGTCAGTCAGGATTAAATAGGATTTAAAGGGTTGCCAGGGAATCTAAAGTTGATTAATACACCACCACATATCACTACTTTTCTACCAGTACATGTATTAAAGTGGTTGTCCATAACATTTCCATAATATCAGCACATTGTCAGTCACAAGGCAGAAAAAGGCACTAGTATACACAAGTGCATCTCAATGAATTAGAATATAATCAAAAAGTAATTTTTTTTTTTCAGTAATAAAATACATAAAGTGAAACACATATATTATATAGCGTCAGTACAGAGTGATATATTTCAAGTGTTTATTTCTGTTAATGTTGATGATTATGACTTACAGCCAATGAACACCCAAAGGTCATTATCTCAGAAAATTTAAGTAGGGAGGATGAAGGGTCTGAGAGATAAAATATTATCTAAATAGGTATCAGAGGCTTCACCTTGTGTGGTTGTGAGAGTCACAACCACTATAAAATCATATCAAGGCTGCTGCAGTCCCCAGCGTGGTGCATATAGAGTAGAGAGGATGAAGAGTTAAAAACTGCGCTGCCATAATCCACGAGACATCCAAGGGTGTATATAATATTGATTCATTTGTCAACATGTTTCAGAGCTGCCTGGTCGCTTCCTCAGAACAAATCAATAGCGTAATGCCATGTTTCAGGGCATTTAGGCAGCCTTGAAATGTGTTGACTCATAAATCAATATTATATTCACCCTTTGATGTCTTGTGGAATACAGCAGCGTGGTTTTTAACCCTTCATCCTCCCTACTCCACATGCACCACGCTGGGCCATGATATACTTTTATAGTGGTTGTGACTCTCACAACCACACAAGGTGAGACTCTGATACCTATTTAGGTAATATTTTATCTCTCTCAGGCTCTTCATCCTCCCTACTTTTATTTTCTGAGATAATGAACCTTGGATTTTCATTGGCTGTAAGTCATAATCATCAACATTAACATAAACACTTGAAATAGATCACATGTTTATAATGACTCTATATAATGTGTTTCACTTTTTGTATTAAATTACTGAAATAAATTAACTTTTTGATGAAATTCTATTTCATTGAGATGCACCTGTACATACTAGTGCCTTTTTCTGCCTTGTGATTGACAATGTGCTGATATTAAAGCGAACCTGTCACCCCCCCAGGCATCAAAAGCTATAATAGCCACCTTCTGCAGCACTAAAGGTACCTTTACACGCCGTTACTGGAGGATGGATACAACCTGCTACAGGCTACAAATGTAGCTTGTAGCGTCAATATAGCCCGTAGTAGCGGCGTGTGAAGACGGTAGGAGGCAGCCGGCAACAGATACATCTGTTTCCGAGCACTGCTCGAAAACAGATGGCTACAAAGCCGATTGTAGCGACCTGTATCGGCGTGTAAAGAAGCTACAGAAGGGATGTCTGGACACCCAGCGATGTAGCTGGAAAGTAGCTAAGGCGTGACACAGGCTCCGGGTTACCGCGCCCCATCAGCGATCATAGGAGGAAGCTCCTACGTTAAGATTGGTTGTTGCTGCATAGGGCGGCACATTTAAGGAGCTGACCAGTCACAATACACAATTGCTCGAGCGTCATGTATTAAACAGCCTCCTGCGATGCCTGGCCAATCATGATGTTATTGCTTTGTCCTATCGGCGTATGGACGTCTCGTACTCCACAATTGTGGCACGCCTATGTGCTGTCCCTGCTGCACCAGGTCCGCCCATATTAGCTGGTTGTAGCGGTGTGTAAATGAGGTAAGGTAAGCTACAGATGGCTACTTGAGACACCCGGCGATGTATCTAGCTGTAGATGTAACGTAGCGTAGCGCACCTTGTGGCGGCGTGTAAAGGTGGTGCGATTACCGTTTGTAACCATTTGGCCGTGCTCGTGCACGTGAAGTAGCGGGTTGTATCCATCCTGTTGTAGCGGCGTGTAAAGGTACCCTCAGGCTGCATTCAGGGAAGGTGGCTATAGGCTTTTGATGCCCTTTATACTATGAAATATGAAGTTAGGTAAATGCTCACACTTGTGAAGACCAAAGACCGGGAGGCGGGGTTTCACGCTCCTCTGACCCGCCCCCTCTTGTCAGTCATGGTGCGCGCCTGCTGCTGCCTCCCCTCAGTGTGTACAATGAACGCGCATCTCCGTTCTCCTGTATGGAGGCACGCATGCGTTGTGCGCGCTGCCGATGACTTCCTGGACACCGGGCGCACAGCGCATGCGCGGCTCCATACAGGAGAACGGAGACGCGCGTTTATTGTACACACTGAGGGGAGGCAGCAGCAGGCGAGCACCATGACTGACAAGAGGGGGCGGGTCAGAGGAGCATGAAACCCCGCCTCCCGGTCTTTGGTCTTCAGAAGTGTGAGCATTTACCTAACTGCATATTTCATAGTATAAAGGTCCTCAAAAGGCTATAGCCACCTTCCCTGAATGCAGCCTTAGTGCTGCAGAAGGTGGCTATTATAGCTTTTGATGCCCGGGGGGGGTGACAGGTTCGCTTTAAGGAAATGTTATGTTGAATCAGGAGGCTCAGCATGAGCAGTGGTGAGGGACAGCGCCATTTTAAAGCTGTGGATGTAGTGCATGAAAGCAATGTTCTTAGTAAATGACTTGCTTTTATGTGCTTTCGTTTAGCTGTGGCTTTGCTGCATTGTTCTGACATAATAAATTAGCTTTTTCATACAGAAATAATCAAAGGAAATTGTATCCATATTAATAAGATGGATGCATCGTGATTTTCCTTATTAATATTTATGAAGGTTCAGCTTGTTTAATTGATGCTGCAGATGATTCAGAAGGGCTCAGCAGGAAGCCCATTTGCAATAGGAAAGATTATGACTTTCTTAGTCAAAACTGCAATGCACAGATGATAAATAAGTCCCTCCTGCTTGTATCATAAGCCGCAATTATGCTATAGAGATACATAGATGTAAGTGTCGCTTTCTGATTTTCCTTTATAATAATGAAAACTTTAGAGGTATACTTATATTATAGCAGGAGACTATAAAATAATGGCGCATGTGCACTAATTCTCCCTGATAATATTGAAAAAATATAAAGAAATCTATCCACCAGAAGTCGGTAGAATAAAAAGGTTGTCTCACAATGACAGTCTCTTTATAATTAAAAGTGTCATTCTATACCCTAAAGTTTCCACAATCTGCTATTGTTGGCAATTAAGACTACATTTTTAGGCTATGTGCACACTGGTGGTCGGGTTTGTGTCGGCGGCGGCTGGGCGGACCCGCCAGGAAGCTCTGGAGCCTTCCACCGGCATCCTGGCGGGTATGTGCCGCGGGTGTGCGGCGGGCTACGGGCGGGTGCACAGCGGGTTAGCGCCGGCGGTGTTGCGGCGGCTGGAAGCAGTACATGATTCTGCTTGCAGCCGCTGCAGAACCGGCCGGTTTATAGAACATGCTCATTCGTTGCTAACCCGCTGGGAACCCAGCGGGTTAGCAACAGATGATCATGTGGAAACCGCCGGTGTGTGCACAGCGGCTGTCGGTTTCCATAGTTTTAATGTTAACCCAAAAGCCGCTTTTGGATTAACATAAATTTACATAAAACTCATGGAAACCGACCGGCGGTTTCCGCTGCTAAACCTGCAGTAAAACTACCAGTGTGCACATACCCTTATATGGATTTTTACTGCAGTGCATGCTACAAAGTATAGCAGTTCATGCGAATGGATGTCAAACATGTAATACAGGGAGAGGACAAGTCCTCCAGAGTGAGACTGTAAAAGGCGCCATATTCATTAGACTAATGTCAGCCGAACCTGCCAACATCGACAGGTCTCTAAACGATGTCCTAACGACCGCGCTTCCGTGAAATTGTTGGTGAGATCGTTACAACATTGAATTGTGTAACGGTACCTTAAGGGTGACAAGAATCTCAAGATGCTCCTTTTCTCTCGAAAAAGGTCACCATCAGACATTCTATCTTAGAGAATTCAGGAACTTTCAGACGAGTGAGTGCTCCTGTCTATGGGGAAGGCGTTCGGATAACAAGCTACCTAAAGTATATATGGAACTTTATACTCTTTTCTGAATCGGAGAGTAGGCTGTCCCTAGTGGTGGAAATGCTACAATAATGCACAACAATGTTTGTCTTAGGGCCCTTTCACATCAGCGTTTTTTGAAATTTGGGGCAGATGCGGTGAAAAAAACGCATCTGCCGCAATTACCGCATACCGGCTCCACTTGCGGCGCGGTTGCGGTAAACGCCATGCAAAGTATAGGCGTACTTGCGGCAGGTGCGGCAAGTGCGGTTTTGCACTTGCGGCAGGTGCGACAGCGAAAAAAACCGCGGTCAGCCGCGTGTCTGTGAATAATACCGTATATACTCGCATATAAGCCGACTTTTTCAGCACAAAAAATGTGCTGAAAAGTCCCCCCCTCGGCTAATACGCGAGTCATATACTGGCTGAGTGGGGAGGGGCAGTAACCGGGGGCTGGAGGTGGCTGGGGGAGGCTGGAATAGGAGCGGGAGGTCACGTGACGCCGCTCATTAAATATGCATGGCTCCCCCTGTCAATCAGTGAAAGGGGGAGTCGTGCATAATACAGTGCTCATCTCTGCTATGAGCTCCATACCCCCCCACTGTCACTGCAGGAGCAGCAGAAATCTCACCCTCCGCCGTCCTCTGGAGCCACCGAGGGTCCTGGGTCCTCGGTCCTAGTCTTTCCTCCATCCTCCGTGCTCCGTCCTCGGTCCACCGTGCTCTGTTCTCCCTGTATGCACGCTTCTAATGCTGTGGGCGGGTTGGACGTAGCGGCGATGATGTCATGCTGCCGCGACGCCCACAGCACGGGAAGCATGCATACAGGGAGAACAGAGCACGGAGGACCAAGGACGGAGCATGGAGGACCGAGGATGGAGGAAGGAGGACAGACTAGGACCGAGGACCCAGGACCCCCGGTGGCTCCAGAGGACGGCAGAGGGTGAGATTTCTGATGCTTCTGCAGCGACAGCGAGGGGTCTCTCTAAAACGATGGGGGGCCTGCATAACCTCTGCAAGGGGCCTGTATACTTGTTTTTGTGAATACCAGTGATGGGGCCTGTATACCACTGCAGAGGAGCTGTATACCAGTGATGGGGCCTGTATTCCACTGCAGGGAAGCTGTATACCAGTGATGGGGCCTGTATACCACTGCAGGGAAGCTGTATACCAGTGATGGGGCCTGTATACCACTGCAGGGGAGCTGTATACCAGTGATTGGGCCTGTATACCACTGCTGGGGCTGTATACCACTGCAGGGGAGCTGTATACCAGTGATGGGGCCTGTATACCACTGCAGGGGAGCTGTATACCAGTGATTGGGCCTGTATACCACTGTAGGGGAGCTGTATACCAATGCTGGAGCTGTATAGCACTGCTGGGGCTGTATACCACTGCAGGGGAGCTGTATACCACTGCTGGAGCTGTATAGCACTGCTGGGGCTGTATACCACTGCAGGGGAGCTGTGTACCAGTGGTGGGGCCTGTATACCACTGCTGGGGCTGTATACCACTGCAGGG
Organism: Allobates femoralis; assembly: GCA_033576535.1. Taxonomy (NCBI): domain Eukaryota; kingdom Metazoa; phylum Chordata; class Amphibia; order Anura; family Aromobatidae; genus Allobates; species Allobates femoralis. The sequence continues at coordinate 409,064,651 of JARQOC010000005.1, read as the reverse complement.
GAGCTGTATAGCACTGCTGGAGCTGTATAGCACTGCTGGAGCTGTATAGCACTGCTGGGGCTGTATACCACTGCAGGGGAGCTGTATATCACTGCTGGATTTGTATAGCACTGCTGGGGGTGTATACCACTGCAGGAGAGCTGTATACCAGTGATGGGGCCTGTATACCACTGCAGGGGAGCTGTATACCAATGCTGGAGCAGTATACCAGTGATGGTGGCGACTGTATACTAGTTATGGGCACTACTATATATACCAGTGATGGCCGCTATATACAGGGATGGTGGGCTGTATACCAGTGATAGGGGGCTTTATAACAGGATGATGGTCTGCTGTATTGGTAGTTTACTGTTTTTATTTGAATTGAAAGTTAAAAATTTTATTCGTATCCATTTTCATTTTTGACATTTTTCAATACCGGTAGCTGCTGCATTTCCCACCCTAGGCTTATACGCGAGTCAATAAGCTTTCTCAGTTTTTAAGGGCAAAAGTAGGGGGGTCGGCTTATACACGGGTCGGCTTATACACGAGTATATACGGTAACTAAAATCCTATATGTACAAGGGAATCCACTCAGGTGTGGCCACCAGTTAATTGTGACTTGGGATTAAACCTATAGATAAAACAACTCTAATGTTCTATAACCTGAGATAAACTGAAACCAATTATTTTCTTATTATCTTGAAACTAAGCAGAAAGACTGGAGACTAGTAGTCCTGCTTGTCCGGTCCACGTTGTCTGTGGCCTCTGATTTCAAAATAAATTACCATATATACTCGTGTATAAGCCGAGTTTTTCAGCCCAAAAATTGGGCTGAAAAGTCCCCCCCTCGGCTTATACACGGGTCAATATGGTAATGGCCCCCAAATGCTGGCACTCGTACCCCCTGTGTGGTAAGGGCCCCCCGGCTGCTTAACTTACCATCCCCGGTCTTCTGCACTGCCGGTCTTCCGTGCTCCGTCCTCCATGCTCCCGTCCGGCTGCATCCGGGATCACCGGCCGTCGCACGATGACGTCATCGTAACTGCGACGGCCGGGGATCCCGGATGCAGCCGGATGGGAGCATGGAGGACGGAGCACAGAAGACCGGCGCGGTGCAGTGCAGAAGACCGGGGATGGTAAGTTAAGCAGCGGGGGGAAGCCCTTTCCACACTGGGGGGGCGAGTGCCAGCATTTGGGGGCCTGTATACCCCTGGGGCTGCTATATACCCCTGGGGCTGCTGTATACCACACCACTGGGGCTGCTATATACCCCTAGGGCTGCTATATACCCCTGGGGCTGCTATATACCACTGGGGCTGCTATATACCCCTGGGGCTGCTGTATACCACACCACTGGGGCTGCTATATACCCCTGGGGCAGCTATATACCCCTGGGGCTGCTATATACCACTGGGGCTGCTGTATATACTGCTGGGGCCTGTATACCACTGGGGCTGCTGTATATACTGGTGGGGTCTGTATATACCACTGGGAAGGCTGCTGTAATACGGCTGGGGCCTGTATATACCACTGGGGAGGCTGCTGTAATACTGCTGGGGCCTGTATATACCACTGGGGAGGCTGCTGTATACTACCACTGGGGAGGCTGCTGTATACTACCACTGGGGGGGCTGTATACTACACTGCTGGGGGCTGTATACCTGTGCTGGGGTCCACCCTCGGCTTATACACGAGTCAATAGGTTTTCCCAGGTTTTGGGGAAAAAGTAGGGGGGTCGGCTTATACACGGGTCGGCTTATACACGAGTATATACGGTACCTACCATATTTTTCAGACTATAAAATGTACAAGACCATAAGACTCTCCAAGCTTTTAAAGGAGGAAAATAGAAAAAAAATTTGAAGCCAAAAAATGTGCATACGCTGCCGCCAGCGCCATTTTGTTGGAGACCTGAGGTTTCTATAGACTGTCTTCAATAAAAGGACACTGGAGATCGCGGTCTGCCACCCCAGGCGCCTATTTATTTTTGACAGTCAGACCACAGAAGTACAATTCATTAACACGGCTCCCTATGCCCACAATCCTGCCAACCTCTCAGCACTGGCTTCAGTGCAGTAATGTGGGCGGGAGATTATAGGCATTGGTGAGCGCTGAATATTCATTCACTTAAACAGTGAGCATACGTGTTAAGGCCGGGTTACACGTAGCGATATTGCTAACGATATCACTGCAACGTCACAGGTTTTGTGACGTTGCAGCGATGTCGCTGCGTGTGACATGCCGCAGCAACAAGCGATGAGCTCGCTGATCGCTGTGGAATGGCCAGGACCATTTTTCGGTCGCTAGTCTGCCGCTGTCACGCATGCATCGGCATGTGTGACAGGGGCAACGATAGCAACACCCAGTCTGCGCACAAGACTCTGAACGATCAAAGCGACCGTCAGGTATCGGCGCATCGCTGGGTGATCTCTGGTAAGTATGCGTGTGTGGCATCTCACCAGCTTTAACATAGCGATGTTCCAGCGATCCCGATCGTTGGTTGGGTCGCTGGAACATTGCTACGTGTAACCCGGCCTTTAGCCTGAACTGAGATTTGTCCATGGAAACGTATAGAGAAGTCGAAGTCTAAATCTACAACACTGACCTTGAAGGGAAACTCTCTGGGCATTCCATTCAGAGTTCTGCTAGAGCATATAACAGAAAGAGTATTCAGATGCCCCATTGTACAGTGGCATGCCAACCTTTGGGCAGCCCTGGTCAATATCACTGGTATTGTGAATAATTAAGCAAGTTGAAAATGAAATGATCTCTGAAAGGCATAAAGTTAAAGATTACACATTTCCTTTGTATTTTAGGCAAAAATATATGTTTTGATGCAAAATTTTGGGCACCCTTGGAGATTTGTTTTCTCAGATAACTTTGATCAAGGTTTCAGATCTTAATTAGCCTGTGAGGGTTATGGCTTGTTCTGTATCATCATTAGGAAAGGCCAGGTGATGAAAATTTCACAGCTTTATAAAAACCCAGCCATGGGTTCTTATAAGCAGCTGCCTATTACTTTGAAAATAAATATGGTGGAGGCCCACAAAGCAGGAGAAGACTGGTTATAAGATGGCAAAGCGTTTTCAAGTTGCCATTTTTTTTCCGTTTGAAATGTATTTAAGAAATTGCAGTTAACAAGAACAGTGGGGACCAAGATAAGGTCTGGAAGACCAAGCAAAATTTCAGTAAGAGCTGCTTGTAGGATTGCTAGAGAGTCAAATTCGAACCCCCAGCATGTCTGGAAAGGACCTTCATGAAGATTTAGGAGACTCTGGAGTTGTGGTACATTGTTCTAATGCTCATAGACACCTGAACAAATATAACCTTCTTGGATGAGTCATCAGAAGAAAACCTCACCTGCATCCTCACCATAAGTTCAGCATTGGAAGAATGCAAAAAAAAAAGCAAGACAAGCCTGATGCATTTTGGTAACAAGTCCTATAGAGTGGTGATTTTAAAATAGAACTCTTTGGCTACAATGTTCAACTATACGTATGGAGAAAAAAGGGCACAGCATTTCAGAAAAAGAACATCTCACCAACCATTAAGCATGAGGGTAAATAAACTGTGATTTGGTGTTGTCTTCCTTTTGCCATGACAGCACCTACCAAGAGAGGGGATCAGCCCACAAGGACAGGAAACCTACATATAAAATGGGGCAGTCCCGATAACCTCCTCAGTTGGTTTCCTGTCCTTGGAGGGAACCTACAGATGAAGATCAGCTTACCCAGGGCCTGAAGCTTCCATGCGGGTCGGAGGAGGTAAGTGGAATCTGGGTCCTGGCAGTGGCGTCAGGGCAGTCCTGGGCTGCAGTCTCCCTCGTCGGCCGGTCAGTGAGCACGACCCAGTGTCCGAGTGATGCCGCTCTGGGTCGGGCAGGGTGCTGCCTGGGGCTGTCACTGGTGCTTGTCTAGCGACACAGGGTGGGTAATCAGCAGAGAGATGCCACCCTGTTTCCCAGTGCGCATGCGCGCCGGCCTGCGGCTGCACCCTTTGACCCAGAATTGCGTGTCACTTCTAGCGGTGCGGAGGAGGGCACGTCTGACGGCGGGAAGGACGACATTCAAATGCGGCAGTTTGGGCCTCATGGATGAGACCGATATGTCTTCCCCCAAAGATGAGGAGGGGCACCTGGAGGCTGTCAGCCAGCCAGTCAGCAGGAGTAACAGTGGCAGCAAACAGGCAAGTCTGGCAGTGCTTGTAAGGAGCGCTCCACTGAAAGCAATAAGGGCTCCAAGTCCAAGGCTGGGTCTCCACCTCCTGAACCGGCTAAAAAGAGATCAGAGAAGCGTAAACATAAGTTGTGTGCCTTGTGTGCACAGCCCCTGCCAGAGAACTGTGACAAGCAGTTGTGCCGCTCCTGTATCGCTCAGACTCTTGACGAAGAAGCCCCTATATGTACAGCCGACCTTAAGACCTTTATACGGGATGAGATCAGGACTTCCCTTTTCCATATCTAGCAGCCCTGTGTGCTGGCCCCTCTCCATCAATCTCCCTGTGTGTCAGATGTTGATTTTCAGGAGGAAGCTCTCGTTCATTCGTCCCATTCGGGCTCCTCGTCTGAGGATGAGGGAGGCTCTTGTTTTTCCATCCAGGAAATGGATAGCCTGGTGAAGTCTGTCCATACCACCATGGGGATTGTAGACACTAAAGAAGCGAGGTCTGCTCAGGACGTCATGTTTGCTGGATTGTCTCAGAAGAAGAGACATGCTTTTCCTGTCATTAAGGCCATTAAGTCCTTGGTCAAATCTGAATGGGAAGAGCAGGAATCCAGGGGGTTTTTGCCCTCCTCTTCAAAATGGAGGTACCCCTTTGAAGATTCAGAGTTACTGAACTGGTCTAAGATCCCCAAGGTTGATGCGGCAGTGGCTTCCTCATCCAAAAAGAATTTGTTACCTTTAGAGAACGGGGATTTGTTGAGGGACCCCTCTGATAGGAAAGCTGATACCCTGTTGAAAAAATTCTGGGAGGTGGGTATTGGGGCTTTTAAACCGGCTATTGCTTCTATATGCATAGCCCGTTCCCAGTTGGTATGGTTGGATCAATTGGAACAGCAGATTCGTCTGGGGTACCGTGGGACAGGTTGTTGGCTGCTATTCCTCAGATCCAGAGTGGCTCAGCATGTCTAGCGGATGCATTGGTTGATTCTCTCCGCCTGGCAGCTAGATCGATGGGGCTCTCTAATGCAGTCCGCAGGACATTATGGCTTAAAGAGTGGAAAGGGGATGCCCATGCAAAAAGCAAGTTGTGTGCGATACCGTGTGGGAGTGAATACCTCTTCGGCTCCATGCTTGACGATATCCTTTCTAAGGCAGGAGAAGTAAACAAGGGGTTACCTAATCCTTCTGTCCCTAACTACAGTAGAGCCTTCCGGAAACGCCAGTATACTAGACAAAAGTCAAACGCCAAGTGGGAGACGGCCAGGAAAAACCAGAGATATGCTTATTACGGTGGTTCCTCGTGCTCCAAGAACATGCCCAAATTTAGCTAATTGTGACCCACCTATCGGTGGAAGATTGGCTCATTTTTTCTAACAATGGTCCCAAATTTCAAATAGCCAATGGATCCTCAGCTTCATTTCATCTGGGCTTAAATTGGATTTTATGAGGGTCCCAGGGGGACCAGGAAGGAAGGGGTTTTTATTCCCCTTTGTTTCTGGTTTCTAAACTGGATGGTTCGTTTAGAACAATTATTAATCTTCGTAAATTGAACTCCTTCATCCGATTCCAGTCCTTTAAAATGGAGTCCATTCAATCTGCCATTCGCCTTCTGTTCCCTAGGTGTTTCATGGCAGTGCTAGATTTAAAAGATGCTACTACCATCTGCACGTTCATCCAGATCACCAGAGATTCCTCAGAGTGGCGGTGCCTTTGGAAGATCGGGTTCACCATCTGCAGTTTGCCGCCATGCCGTTCGGTCTTTCCATTGCTCCTTGTATTTTTACCAAAGGGATGGCAGAAGTAATGGCGTATGTGAGACAACAGGATACTCTCATAGTTCCATATTTGGATGATTTTTTGATTGCTGGGAACCCTGAGGGGCAGTGTACTTCCCGTCTGAATCATGTCATATCATCCCTACAGGAATTGGGGTGGTTCATCAATGTCCAAAAGTCAAGGCTCCATCCTGTTCAAGTCCAAAGCTTTCTGGGACTTTTGTTGGACTCCAATGCTCAAAAGTGTTTTCTGCCAGACATCAAAGTATCTGCAGTGATGAGCAGGGTAGCCCGGGCCATGGGCAACCCATCGCTGTCACTGCGTCAGGCCATGTCTCTGCTACGGACTCTGTCATCATGTATTCTGGCAGTCCCGTGGGCACAGTTCCACTCTAGCTGTCTCCAACAGGAAGTGCTCAGGGCTGGAGACTCCCTGCAGGGTTGTTTGGAGGGTTGTCTCCGTCTGTCCCCGATTGCAATAGCTTCTCTGTCCTGGTGGATGGTTCCACGTCACCTGACACGAGGGGTGCCCTGGCTAATTACTCCAGACTTTATAGTGACGACCGATGTTAGTTCCTCGCGGGGGGCTCATTTGGGACCACACCTGGCACATGGACGGTGGACTCCAGAGGAAGATTTGGGGTCTTCCAATTTTATGGAGCTACGGGCAGTCCAGTATGCTCTCCTCCAGTTTTGCCCCACCTCCGCAACTCCCACGTCAGAATTCAGATGGACAACACCACGGTAGTAGCTTACATAAATCACCAGGGGGGGACCCGGTCGCCTTCTCTACTGTCCACCGCGACCACGATATTTCAGCTAGCAGATGTACATTTTCTCTCCCTAATGGCCCTACATATCAGAGGTATAGCCAACGTCAGAGACGACTTTCTCAGCTGCCACTCTCTCAACCTGGGGGAATGGGTTCTGAACAGGGCGGTGTTCGGTAGGATTGTGCGTCTCTGGGGAATGCCAGAAATAGACCTGTTTGCGACTAGGAGGAACAGGCAGGTTCGGCGCTTTGCTTGGTGGATGCTCTGCGGGTGCCTTGGGATTTTCATCTGGCTTATGCATTTCCTCCATTGTGTCTGCTTCCTCTGGTTCTTCGCAAGATCAGGGAGGAAGGAGCAAGAGACATCTTGATAGACCCCTTTTGGCCCAGGAGACCATGGTTTTCCTGGCTGCAGGCAATGTTGGTTTCCTACTCTTGGGTTCTCCCAGTGGATCGGATGCTGCTCTCTCAGGGACCGTTTTATCACCCCAGGTGGATGGCCTACATCTAATGGCCTGGAATCTGAGAGGCAGCTTCTGAAATGGCGGGGGTTCTCTGATGCTTTAGTTTCTACCCTCCTCAGCAGTAAGAAGGAGGTTACCACTAACCTGCATTGCAGGGTTTGGCGTATGTTTTTGGATTTTTACTCGGGGGGTATCGCTGACCGGGCCCTGATTCCGGCTATTCTGGAATGTTTAAATCAAACAACGAAAAAACGTATAATGCACCTAAATAACGGGTATAGAAAAATTGTTCAATTGCAAGTAAAAATCTTCATTTTATTACATTTAAAAACAACAGACAAAATCCAAAACCAGTAAATACATAGAAGGAGGGTGCAGACAAGTTAGGAGACAGAACACACTCTGTGCCTCAAAATTCAGCAACCATCTGTGATGTAGTTCACAACCAAAGTACAATGCATAACAAGAGTAACGGGTTATACATAATTACAATCCAATGCATAAAATCCATGAATAATAAATAACATCACATCATTAAAAGGAGTGTAATAAAGAACCCCGTGGATCTTACATGGTACTGCAGCTGAGGTAGATGGGAACCTACACGAGGTGGATGGAGAGGCACACAGTGTCAGAGCCCCGACACATGTGTTTCCCTGTTTTCTTCAGGGGGCCGTGGTGGGGTGTGTGAAGTGAGACCGGTATTTATGGGCGTCCCTATTGGATGCAGCTGTGGCTTGTTGAGTGGCGCATGCCCGCCCCCTTACCTCGTATCAGAGGTGACTGTGGTGGCGGTCGCAGGTGAGGATCCGGAGGAAGGGAAACTTCCCAATGACGTCTTGTAACTCCGGAGCCCCGCCCACCGCGACCGCGTCACAGTCACATGATCGGGCCGGTTGGCGCATGCGCACTAAGCCACGCAGGAGGAAGGAGTGATAACGCCGCTGATGGTGCCGTGAGAGGGAGATTAACCCTTCACTAAGCACTATATCAGCGGTCTGAGTAGCATTCCTAGCTATGTAGCCATCCTTTGCCTAGTACATCACCTGGAAGGGGAACATGCAGTAATATTTATAACACATGACATTGTCACACAAACAACAGTATACTGATTTACAGCCATAAGAGTGCTTCATCCAGGGCATAGATGGTAACAGATCCTGGAGGCATACAGTTTTAACTGTCACTTCCATTGTGCGACTCAGTCCGTAGTTGCATGTTTTCCACTTCCAAAAAAGAGAAACCCACAATTCCGGAATCCAGATATATATAAACTAAAAGTGAAAATATAAACACACACATATTAAAATACCATACTGACAATAGGGACAGTTCTCAAAAGGAGAAAGAAAACAGAACAGCTCGATAAGTATGAGATAATTAGAAACATAGAGAGGGGGAACAAGGGAAATACAAGGGACATGGGAACAGGGGCAGCCACACGATCTCTCTGCTGAAGAGCCGATATACACATAAAGTGAATACTACCACCAGCAATCTAGTTAAAATAACCTGTAGATCGCACTTATCCAGAGACTCACAGACCACAGCTGTTGAACCCATTTAAAGCGCCGTGATAATAGATATCACTTTCTCATATCACAGATTCCTTATAAAGGAAGAGTATATGAGGGAAACCCATTCGCCTCGGAGGGATGACTAGAAGGGGTAGCTATTGCTGCCAAATTTGATGGCAGCAGAGGATGACTCAAGCAAGTGTAGTGTGCCAAAAAACTTGCAATCGTGTTCACGGAACAGCGGAATGTTCCTTCCTCTACACTCAGAAAGACTCTGAAAAACTGTCTCTGATCAGGGGGCAAAATACCGTGCTGTGTGGCAGAAAACAGTATGTAGTAATATATATATATATACACATAGATGTACAAAGCATGCCACCTGCACGCACCATCATGCATATGGATATATACAAGGGGGTATTAACATCTTAGGGTGGAGTGGGTCATGAGCATGTTTCTGGGGATGGAAGTTACAGGAACGGAGAGAACGTTAGCCGTTCATTGAGCCCATTTGGCGACAGGGTCCCCAGCCTGTGAATCCAGCGGCATTCCAATTTGGCCAGAGTCTTTTTTAGATCTCCGCCTCGTATACCCAGATGAACTTGGTCTATGCCGCGAACTCGAAGGCTGGAGGGATCACACTGGTGATGTAGTTTAAAATGTCTCGGGATGGTTCTCAGAGTGGTCAAATCATCCACCTTTACTGCCCCTTCAATCCCCTTCACATGCTCACGGACCCTTCTCCGCAACTCCCTTGATGTCAACCCTACATATACAAGGCTACAGCTGCATGTGGCATAGTAAATTACCCCCATGCTGCTGCATGAGATATACCGCCTAATCTCAAAGTTCTTTTTTCCGTCAGCACTAGCAAAATGTGTGGCTCTAATGATGTTTCTACATGATAGACAGGATCCACATGGATAACACCCCATTTCGGCTTTCCCGTGTTAAAAGGAAAGACCGATTTACGCACGTAATGACTATGAACAAGGGTGTCACGTAGACTCCTGCCCCTCCTTGCTGTCATTAATGGACGATCCGGGATATAATCCCGTAGGACTGGATCACTTTTGAGAACTTGCCAGTGTCTGTTGAGAATGCCTCTGATAGCGTGCCATTGGTTATTATACGTCGAAATGAACCTCACCACGGGTTTGTCAGTTTTTTCCTCCGGGGTTTTAGAGCACAATAAAGTATTTCTTGGTGTCGCTCTTGCTCTCCTGTAGCCTTTTTTAATGCTTCGATTGGTATACCCTCGGTCCACAAAACGCCCCCGCATGTCCGCCGCGCATAATTCGAAGTCGACATCATTTGAACAAATCCGTTTTAGACGTAAAAATTGTCCAATTGGGATTGCCGCGATAGTCGACCCCGTATGCGCAGATGATGCATGCAGCAGCGCGTTCACAGAGGTCTCCTTCCTGAATATGCTCGTCCCAACATCGCCCCCCATCTGAATAGTAATTTTAATATCCAAGAATTCGATAGTCCTTGGATGATGTTTATATGTGAGGGCGATGTTGAGACTGTTGCAATTCAGGGAGGAGACAAACCTCTCCAATTCGGCGACGGTTCCACCCCAGAGAATCAATATATCATCTATATAACGGATCCAGCACTGCGCATGGGCCACGGCCGGCACCCCGCCGCCGAAAACCTCCCGCTCCCACCATCCGAGGAAGAGGTTAGCGTACGACGGGGCACAGGCCGCGCCGATCGCAGTGCCCCGTTTCTGGAGGTAGAACCAGTCGCCGAAGAGAAAGAAGTTGTGTGTAAGCACATACTCCAGCAGAGTCAAGACCAGGGAGCAGAGGTGTGCATCCAAATTACTCATCTCCAGGAAGAATTTTACTGCACATAACCCGTGGTGATGCTCTATACACGTATATAGGGACTCCACGTCAATGGCTACCAGCGAAACCCCACCCTCCAGGTTCAAACCATCCAGACGCCTCAGGACGTCCGTAGTGTCTCTGACATAGGAGGGGAGTGTCTCCACTAATGGATTTAGATAGAATTCAATGAATTTACATGTCATATCACATAGCCCTCCTATGCCAGAGACAATCGGACGCCCCGGCGGAGTCTGAGGATTTTTATGAATCTTAGGTAATAAATAGAAAGTGGGGATCACTGGTGCCCTGACGAGGAGACCGTCGAGAATTTTCTTTGTAATAGTACCCTGTTCAAAGGCATTCTCAAGGACACTGGCAAGTTCAACTGAAAACCTACCTAAAGGATTTGAGGGAAGACGCTCGTAATACGCCTTATTTCTCAATTGACGCATTACTTCCCGCTCATACATGTCATTGGGAAGTTTCCCTTCCTCCGGATCCTCACCTGCGACCGCCACCACAGTCACCTCTGATACGAGGTAAGGGGGCGGGCATGCGCCACTCAACAAGCCACAGCTGCATCCAATAGGGACGCCCATAAATACCGGTCTCACTTCACACACCCCACCACGGCCCCCTGAAGAAAACAGGGAAACACATGTGTCGGGGCTCTGACACTGTGTGCCTCTCCATCCACCTCGTGTAGGTTCCCATCTACCTCAGCTGCAGTACCATGTAAGATCCACTGGGTTCTTTATTACACTCCTTTTAATGATGTGATGTTATTTATTATTCATGGATTTTATGCATTGGATTGTAATTATGTATAACCCGTTACTCTTGTTATGCATTGTACTTTGGTTGTGAACTACATCACAGATGGTTGCTGAATTTTGAGGCACAGAGTGTGTTCTGTCTCCTAACTTGTCTGCACCCTCCTTCTATGTATTTACTGGTTTTGGATTTTGTCTGTTGTTTTTAAATGTAATAAAATGAAGATTTTTACTTGCAATTGAACAATTTTTCTATACCCGTTATTTAGGTGCATTATACGTTTTTTCGTTGTTTGATTTAAACATTCCAGAATAGCCGGAATCGGGGCCCGGTCAGCGATACCCCCCGAGTAAAAATCCAAAAACATACGCCAAACCCTGCAATGCAGGTTAGTGGTAACCTCCTTCTTACTGCTGAGGAGGGTAGAAACTAAAGCATCAGAGAACCCCCGCCATTTCAGAAGCTGCCTCTCAGATTCCAGGCCATTAGATGTAGGCCATCCACCTGGGGGTGATAAAACGGTCCCTGAGAGAGCAGCATCCGATCCACTGGGAGAACCCAAGAGTAGGAAACCAACATTGCCTGCAGCCAGGAAAACCATGGTCTCCTGGGCCAAAAGGGGTCTATCAAGATGTCTCTTGCTCCTTCCTCCCTGATCTTGCGAAGAACCAGAGGAAGCAGACACAATGGAGGAAATGCATAAGCCAGATGAAAATCCCAAGGCACCCGCAGAGCATCCACCAAGCAAAGCGCCGAACCTTCCTGTTCCTCCTAGTCGCAAACAGGTCTATTTCTGGCATTCCCCAGAGACGCACAATCCTACCGAACACCGCCCTGTTCAGAACCCATTCCCCCAGGTTGAGAGAGTGGCAGCTGAGAAAGTCGTCTCTGACGTTGGCTATACCTCTGATATGTAGGGCCATTAGGGAGAGAAAATGTACATCTGCTAGCTGAAATATCGTGGTCGCGGTGGACAGTAGAGAAGGCGACCGGGTCCCCCCCTGGTGATTTATGTAAGCTACTACCGTGGTGTTGTCCATCTGAATTCTGACGTGGGAGTTGCGGAGGTGGGGCAAAACTGGAGGAGAGCATACTGGACTGCCCGTAGCTCCATAAAATTGGAAGACCCCAAATCTTCCTCTGGAGTCCACCGTCCATGTGCCAGGTGTGGTCCCAAATGAGCCCCCCGCGAGGAACTAACATCGGTCGTCACTATAAAGTCTGGAGTAATTAGCCAGGGCACCCCTCGTGTCAGGTGACGTGGAACCATCCACCAGGACAGAGAAGCTATTGCAATCGGGGACAGACGGAGACAACCCTCCAAACAACCCTGCAGGGAGTCTCCAGCCCTGAGCACTTCCTGTTGGAGACAGCTAGAGTGGAACTGTGCCCACGGGACTGCCAGAATACATGATGACAGAGTCCGTAGCAGAGACATGGCCTGACGCAGTGACAGCGATGGGTTGCCCATGGCCCGGGCTACCCTGCTCATCACTGCAGATACTTTGATGTCTGGCAGAAAACACTTTTGAGCATTGGAGTCCAACAAAAGTCCCAGAAAGCTTTGGACTTGAACAGGATGGAGCCTTGACTTTTGGACATTGATGAACCACCCCAATTCCTGTAGGGATGATATGACATGATTCAGACGGGAAGTACACTGCCCCTCAGGGTTCCCAGCAATCAAAAAATCATCCAAATATGGAACTATGAGAGTATCCTGTTGTCTCACATACGCCATTACTTCTGCCATCCCTTTGGTAAAAATACAAGGAGCAATGGAAAGACCGAACGGCATGGCGGCAAACTGCAGATGGTGAACCCGATCTTCCAAAGGCACCGCCACTCTGAGGAATCTCTGGTGATCTGGATGAACGTGCAGATGGTAGTAGCATCTTTTAAATCTAGCACTGCCATGAAACACCTAGGGAACAGAAGGCGAATGGCAGATTGAATGGACTCCATTTTAAAGGACTGGAATCGGATGAAGGAGTTCAATTTACGAAGATTAATAATTGTTCTAAACGAACCATCCAGTTTAGAAACCAGAAACAAAGGGGAATAAAAACCCCTTCCTTCCTGGTCCCCCTGGGACCCTCATAAAATCCAATTTAAGCCCAGATGAAATGAAGCTGAGGATCCATTGGCTATTTGAAATTTGGGACCATTGTTAGAAAAAATGAGCCAATCTTCCACCGATAGGTGGGTCACAATTAGCTAAATTTGGGCATGTTCTTGGAGCACGAGGAACCACCGTAATAAGCATATCTCTGGTTTTTCCTGGCCGTCTCCCACTTGGCGTTTGACTTTTGTCTAGTATACTGGCGTTTCCGGAAGGCTCTACTGTAGTTAGGGACAGAAGGATTAGGTAACCCCTTGTTTACTTCTCCTGCCTTAGAAAGGACATCGTCAAGCATGGAGCCGAAGAGGTATTCACTCCCACACGGTATCGCACACAACTTGCTTTTTGCATGGGCATCCCCTTTCCACTCTTTAAGCCATAATGTCCTGCGGACTGCATTAGAGAGCCCCATCGATCTAGCTGCCAGGCGGAGAGAATCAACCAATGCATCCGCTAGACATGCTGAGCCACTCTGGATCTGAGGAATAGCAGCCAACAACCTGTCCCACGGTACCCCAGACGAATCTGCTGTTCCAATTGATCCAACCATACCAACTGGGAACGGGCTATGCATGTAGAAGCAATAGCCGGTTTAAAAGCCCCAATACCCACCTCCCAGAATTTTTTCAACAGGGTATCAGCTTTCCTATCAGAGGGGTCCCTCAACAAATCCCCGTTCTCTAAAGGTAACAAATTCTTTTTGGATGAGGAAGCCACTGCCGCTTCAACCTTGGGGATCTTAGACCAGTTCAGTAACTCTGAATCTTCAAAGGGGTTCAAAGGGGCTGTTCTGTTTTCTTTCTCCTTTTGAGAACTGTCCCTATTGTCAGTATGGTATTTTAATATGTGTGTGTTTTTATTTTCACTTTTAGTTTATATATATCTGGATTCCGGAATTGTGGGTTTCTCTTTTTTGGAAGTGGAAAACATGCAACTACGGACTGAGTCGCACAATGGAAGTGACAGTTAAAACTGTATGCCTCCAGGATCTGTTACCATCTATGCCCTGGATGAAGCACTCTTATGGCTGTAAATCAGTATACTGTTGTTTGTGTGACAATGTCATGTGTTATAAATATTACTGCATGTTCCCCTTCCAGGTGATGTACTAGGCAAAGGATGGCTACATAGCTAGGAATGCTACTCAGACCGCTGATATAGTGCTTAGTGAAGGGTTAATCTCCCTCTCACGGCACCATCAGCGGCGTTATCACTCCTTCCTCCTGCGTGGCTTAGTGCGCATGCGCCAACCGGCCCGATCATGTGACTGTGACGCGGTCGCGGTGGGCGGGGCTCCGGAGTTACAAGACGTCATTGGGAAGTTTCCCTTCCTCCGGATCCTCACCTGCGACCGCCACCACAGTCACCTCTGATACGAGGTAAGGGGGCGGGCATGCGCCACTCAACAAGCCACAGCTGCATCCAATAGGGACGCCCATAAATACCGGTCTCACTTCACACACCCCACCACGGCCCCCTGAAGAAAACAGGGAAACACATGTGTCGGGGCTCTGACACTGTGTGCCTCTCCATCCACCTCGTGTAGGTTCCCATCTACCTCAGCTGCAGTACCATGTAAGATCCACTGGGTTCTTTATTACACTCCTTTTAATGATGTGATGTTATTTATTATTCATGGATTTTATGCATTGGATTGTAATTATGTATAACCCGTTACTCTTGTTATGCATTGTACTTTGGTTGTGAACTACATCACAGATGGTTGCTGAATTTTGAGGCACAGAGTGTGTTCTGTCTCCTAACTTGTCTGCACCCTCCTTCTATGTATTTACTGGTTTTGGATTTTGTCTGTTGTTTTTAAATGTAATAAAATGAAGATTTTTACTTGCAATTGAACAATTTTCCTATACCCGTTATTTAGGTGCATTATACGTTTTTTCGTTGTTTGATTTAATAGGCCTCACGTAGCACCCTGTACTTATGAGGTCCAATACGCCCTTCACTACTTTGTGTATTAATGTTGTGCTTCTGTGTCTTTTCACAGTAATAGTGTTTGTGGCAATGGACCATCGAGCTAGGGAAAAGCTCTGGCTCTCTAAACTGGACCAGGTGTTCGACAAGGAAGGAGACGTGGTTTTACCTACTGACAAAAAGGCAGTAACTGAACAGCTCAACAGCATGAAGTCCTTGCTACACCAAAAAACTCGATTATGGTGGAACAAGTCCTTTATGCAGAAATATATAGAGAAGGGCCTTGTGCCCCGTGGTCTAAGGATACAAGTCTTTCCCTCATTTAACACCATTGAGGAAGACTTCAAGGAGGCATGGGAGGAGGTAGCTACCACATGTTCTCATAACTTCATGGAGTTGTTGATTGCACATAATGAGAAATCAATATCTGACTTAGAGTCAGAGATTGCAAAGATCCAGGAGACCCTCATGACACAGTTGACCCAGGATGAGCAGACTAAAATGAATGATATGCTTGATCGTGAATTTACCAAATGGGAGAAGGAGATTTTGGAAACCAAATCTAAAAAATACCAACGAGATGTGAATGACTTTAGAAGTGGTCGTGTATATAAGTGGCGAGGTAGTATTGGAAAAAACAAGCCCACCAAACCAGCTGATCCTCAACCGTTAGGTCCACCAGCGTCATCGGTATCATCACTAGAGGAGGAGATCTCAGGTGGTGAGGAAGGAGGCAGCCGCCCACAAACAAGAGCGGAATCCACCAGAAACAGGGAGACAAAGGTAAGACCAAAAGGCCAGACATCACCATATTCTGGGATTAATAATAACAAAAATAAAAACCTTTTAGAGGTAATTAATCTAACAAAACATGTATTAACGAAATCCCAGAAGGAGGTGCTAAGCCTTGGCCTCACCTTTGTCCCGAGTGCTAATTTTGACTCTTTTATTGTAGCCAAAGACCTAAGCCTGTTTCTGAGGAAATTGACTCTTCACAAATTACACTCAAAGCGGCAGTCTACCTCCACTATAACCACGGAACCAGCATCCTACTCTGAGACAGATGTGCAGATGGCGCTGGAGGAGCTTGAGGATGAATCACGTTCATCTAAGACAGGTACGTTCCCAAAAAAACATATGTCTGAGGTCAACCACGTTTCCCCCCTTATCAGTATGTCCCCAGATCGAGATATTCAACACATTGGTGCTGAATGATTTAAAACAATTGGATATCAGCAAAGTGAAAGGGAATCTCTCCTATAAACAAAGAACGGCGTTACGGGAGTTGACCGACCTGAAAGATGTAATTATCAAGCCGGCCGATAAGGGTGGAAACGTGGTACTTTGGCCTTCGGACATGTATGAGCGGGAAGTAATGCGTCAATTGAGAAATAAGGCGTATTACGAGCGTCTTCCCTCAAATACTTTAGGTAGGTTTTCAGTTGAACTTGCCAGTGTCCTTGAGAATGCCTTTGAACAGGGTACTATTACAAAGAAAATTCTCGACGGTCTCCTCGTCAGGGCACCAGTGATCCCCACTTTCTATTTATTACCTAAGATTCATAAAAATCCTCAGACTCCGCCGGGGCGTCCGATTTTCTCTGGCATAGGAGGGCTATGTGATATGACATGTAAATTCATTGAATTCTATCTACATCCATTAGTGGAGACACTCCCCTCCTATGTCAGAGACACTACGGACGTCCTGAGGCGTCTGGATGGTTTGAACCTGGAGGGTGGGGTTTCGCTGGTAGCCATTGACGTGGAGTCCCTATATACGTGTATAGAGCATCACCACGGGTTATGTGCAGTAAAATTCTTCCTGGAGATGAGTAATTTGGATGCACACCTCTGCTCCCTGGTCTTGACTCTGCTGGAGTATGTGCTTACACACAACTTCTTTCTCTTCGGCGACTGGTTCTACCTCCAGAAACGGGGCACTGCGATGGGCGCGGCCTGTGCCCCGTCATACGCTAACCTCTTCCTCGGATGGTGGGAGCGGGAGGTTTTCGGCGGCGGGGTGCCGGCCGTGGCCCATGCGCAGTGCTGGATCCGTTATATAGATGATATATTGATTCTCTGGGGTGGAACCGTCGCCGAATTGGAGAGGTTTGTCTCCTCCCTGAATTGCAACAGTCTCAACATCGCCCTCACATATAAACATCATCCAAGGACTATCGAATTCTTGGATATTAAAATTACTATTCAGATGGGGGGCGATGTTGGGACGAGCATATTCAGGAAGGAGACCTCTGTGAACGCGCTGCTGCATGCATCATCTGCGCATACGGGGTCGACTATCGCGGCAATCCCAATTGGACAATTTTTACGTCTAAAACGGATTTGTTCAAATGATGTCGACTTCGAATTATGCGCGGCGGACATGCGGGAGCGTTTTGTGGACCGAGGGTATAGCAATCGAAGCATTAAAAAAGGCTACAGGAGAGCAAGAGCGACACCAAGAAATACTTTATTGTGCTCTAAAACCCCGGAGGAAAAAACTGACAAACCCGTGGTGAGGTTCATTTCGACGTATAATAACCAATGGCACGCTATCAGAGGCATTCTCAACAGACACTGGCAAGTTCTCAAAAGTGATCCAGTCCTACGGGATTATATCCCGGATCGTCCATTAATGACAGCAAGGAGGGGCAGGAGTCTACGTGACACCCTTGTTCATAGTCATTACGTGCGTAAATCGGTCTTTCCTTTTAACACGGGAAAGCCGAAATGGGGG
The DNA here is from genome assembly GCA_033576535.1 of Allobates femoralis. Classification (NCBI taxonomy): domain Eukaryota; kingdom Metazoa; phylum Chordata; class Amphibia; order Anura; family Aromobatidae; genus Allobates; species Allobates femoralis. The sequence goes on along the minus strand of JARQOC010000005.1, from coordinate 409,046,575 downwards.
TGTTATCCATGTGGATCCTGTCTATCATGTAGAAACATAATTAGAGCCACACATTTTGCTAGTGCTGACGGAAAAAAGAACTTTGAGATTAGGCGGTATATCTCATGCAGCAGCATGGGGGTAATTTACTATGCCACATGCAGCTGTAGCCTTGTATATGTAGGGTTGACATCAAGGGAGTTGCGGAGAAGGGTCCGTGAGCATGTGAAGGGGATTGAAGGGGCAGTAAAGGTGGATGATTTGACCACTCTGAGAACCATCCCGAGACATTTTAAACTACATCACCAGTGTGATCCCTCCAGCCTTCGAGTTCGCGGCATAGACCAAGTTCATCTGGGTATACGAGGCGGAGATCTAAAAAAGACTCTGGCCAAATTGGAATGCCGCTGGATTCACAGGCTGGGGACCCTGTCGCCAAATGGGCTCAATGAACGGCTAACGTTCTCTCCGTTCCTGTAACTTCCATCCCCAGAAACATGCTCATGACCCACTCCACCCTAAGATGTTAATACCCCCTTGTATATATCCATATGCATGATGGCGCGTGCAGGTGGCATGCTTTGTACATCTATGTGTATATATATATATTACTACATACTGTTTTCTGCCACACAGCACGGTATTTTGCCCCCTGATCAGAGAGAGTTTTTCAGAGTCTTTCTGAGTGGTAGAGGAAGGAACATTCCGCTGTTCCGTGAACACGATTGCAAGTTTTTTGGCACACTACACTTGCTTGAGTCATCCTCTGCTGCCATCAAATTTGGCAGCAATAGCTACCCCTTCTAGTCATCCCTCCGAGGCGAATGGGTTTCCCTCATATACTCTTCCTTTATAAGGAATCTGTGATATGAGAAAGTGATATCTATTATCACGGCGCTTTAAATGGGTTCAACAGCTGTGGTCTGTGAGTCTCTGGATAAGTGCGATCTACAGGTTATTTTAACTAGATTGCTGGTGGTAGTATTCACTTTATGTGTATATCGGCTCTTCAGCAGAGAGATCGTGTGGCTGCCCCTGTTCCCATGTCCCTTGTATTTCCCTTGTTCCCCCTCTCTATGTTTCTAATTATCTCATACTTATCGAGCTGTTCTGTTTTCTTTCTCCTTTTGAGAACTGTCCCTATTGTCAGTATGGTATTTTAATATGTGTGTGTTTATATTTTCACTTTTAGTTTATATATATCTGGATTCCGGAATTGTGGGTTTCTCTTTTTTGGAAGTGGAAAACATGCAACTACGGACTGAGTCGCACAATGGAAGTGACAGTTAAAACTGTATGCCTCCAGGATCTGTTACCATCTATGCCCTGGATGAAGCACTCTTATGGCTGTAAATCAGTATACTGTTGTTTGTGTGACAATGTCATGTGTTATAAATATTACTGCATGTTCCCCTTCCAGGTGATGTACTAGGCAAAGGATGGCTACATAGCTAGGAATGCTACTCAGACCGCTGATATAGTGCTTAGTGAAGGGTTAATCTCCCTCTCACGGCACCATCAGCGGCGTTATCACTCCTTCCTCCTGCGTGGCTTAGTGCGCATGCGCCAACCGGCCCGATCATGTGACTGTGACGCGGTCGCGGTGGGCGGGGCTCCGGAGTTACAAGACGTCATTGGGAAGTTTCCCTTCCTCCGGATCCTCACCTGCGACCGCCACCACAGTCACCTCTGATACGAGGTAAGGGGGCGGGCATGCGCCACTCAACAAGCCACAGCTGCATCCAATAGGGACGCCCATAAATACCGGTCTCACTTCACACACCCCACCACGGCCCCCTGAAGAAAACAGGGAAACACATGTGTCGGGGCTCTGACACTGTGTGCCTCTCCATCCACCTCGTGTAGGTTCCCATCTACCTCAGCTGCAGTACCATGTAAGATCCACTGGGTTCTTTATTACACTCCTTTTAATGATGTGATGTTATTTATTATTCATGGATTTTATGCATTGGATTGTAATTATGTATAACCCGTTACTCTTGTTATGCATTGTACTTTGGTTGTGAACTACATCACAGATGGTTGCTGAATTTTGAGGCACAGAGTGTGTTCTGTCTCCTAACTTGTCTGCACCCTCCTTCTATGTATTTACTGGTTTTGGATTTTGTCTGTTGTTTTTAAATGTAATAAAATGAAGATTTTTACTTGCAATTGAACAATTTTCCTATACCCGTTATTTAGGTGCATTATACGTTTTTTCGTTGTTTGATTTAATAGGCCTCACGTAGCACCCTGTACTTATGAGGTCCAATACGCCCTTCACTACTTTGTGTATTAATATTCTGGAATGTTTGCAGAGGGTCGGGAGTTGGGTCTTGCCATCAGTACACTTCGGGTTCAGGTTTCTGCTCTAGGGGCCCTGTTTAGTCAGAATATAGTGGGTGACCAGTGGATTTCCCGTTTTTTTCAGGCTTGTGACCGCTCGGAACAGGTGCACATCCCTAGACTTGCTCCCTGGGACTTGAATCTGGTTTTGGATGCCTTGACGGGTCCTCCCTTTGAGCCATTGCCCTCTGCCTCCATTAAACACTTGACTTTGAAGACGGCCTTACTGGTAGCCTTAACGTCTGCTAGGGGGGTGGGTGACTTGCAAGCCTTGTCTATTGACCCCGATTCCTGTTAGTGTTACCTTATAGGGTGGTACTTAAGACGGACCCCTCTTATCTCCCTAAAGTTCCCTCGAAGTTCCATAGAGCCCAAGAAATAATACTGCCTTCCTTCTGTGACAATCCCACTACCCCTGAGGAGTTGACCTTTCAGACCTTAGATGTTAGGAGGACTGTGCATGAGTATATTGCTAGGACCCGACCCTGGAGGGCCTTGTTTGTTTCCTTCCAGGGTGTTCAGAAGGGAACTCGTACCACGAAAAGCACCATCTCCAGATGGATTTGGGAGGCTATCTGCTCAGCCTATTCCGCAAAAGGTAAGCAACCTCCTGATGGTGTTCATGCCAATTCCACTCGAGCCGTGTCAGTCTCCTGGGCTGAACGTTCTAATATTCCTATTGAGTCTATTTGTAGGGTGGCTACTTGGGCTTCACCCTCTACCTTTTTTCGGCGCTATCGCCTTGACCTGTTCTCTTTGTCTGACCTCGACTTCGGGAGGGCAATTCTTATTACTGTGGTCCCTCCCTGGGAATGGTCTCTGCATGTCCATAAAGATGGAGTCCGAATTTTGTTTGTGTTTTTTTAAAATAAAAAAGATTTTTCTCTGTGTGGTGTATTTTTTGACTATTTACTAGAGATTCCTAGTGGCCGGGTCTAACATTGGCCCGACATTATGAATCTCAGGCTTAGTGCCAGCTGCCAATAAGTAAGCTGGCATTAACCCCTTTATTACCAAAGTAGGACATAAAAAATCTAAAAAAACTGGCCAAAATTTTGCCACTTCTAATAACCATTGCATCTAGCAGAAGGCGATTGTAACACCTGCGACCAGCCATGCTGACAGGGAGGAGACTGGTCGCATTTAAAGACACAAGGCTACCATAGGCTGGGCCCTATGGGGGTTGTCTGCCACTTGTGATGCATGTGTTTGGTGCGCAGCATCCCGCCATGTCTAATAGCTATGGGCGTGACCAATAGGCTGCTCTGACGCTATGTATCATATGGACTAGAGTGGCTGACTTCCTATGGTAGCCTTGTGTCTTTAAATGCCACCAGTCTCCTCCCTGTCAGCATGGCTGGTCACAGGTGTTACAATTGCCCCCATGCTTTAGGTTGCAGGAGACTGAGCACCGGTATACAGACACATGTGCTACCTCTCAGAGGAGCCAGCAGCCTCCTGCTAGATGCAATGGTTATTAGAAGTGGCACAATTTTGGTGAGTTTATTAATCCCTTTATTACCCAGTTTGCCACCGGCACCAGGGCAAATGGAAGAGCCTGGGTACAGGGCCAGAAAATGGCGCTTCAATGAATGCACCATTTTCTGGGGTGGCTGCGGGCTGCAGTTCGCAGCATGAGGGGGCCCAGAACGCTTGAGCCTCTCCATGCTGAGGATTCCAGCCCCCAGCTGCCAAGTTGTACCTGGCTGGGCCAAAAATATGGCGGAGCCCCACATAATTTTTTTTTTCTAGAATTAGTTCTAGAAATAAGAAAAATAGGTTTCGCTGTATTTTTGGTTGCCAGCCAGGTACAATGAGGCAGCTGGGGGTTGGTGGCAGTCCGTAGCTGCCAAGTTGTACCTGGCTGGATCAAAAATATGGCGGAACCATACGTTATTTTTTTCTTCTAAAATCAGCTCTAGAAATAAAAGGCCTTCGCTGTATTTTTGGTAGCCAGCCATGTACAACTTGGCAGCTGGGGGGCTGGAATCCTCAGCGTATTCATTTGAGGTGCCATTTTCTGGTGCTGTACCCCAACCCTTCCAGTTGCCCTTGAGGTTGTGACAGATGGGTTCTTCATATGCGACATGGTGTCCGCTAACAATTTCAATGGAAAATTAGCTCCAATTGTTAGCGGAAACCATGTCGCGTATGGAGAGCCCCTCCCTGTGTGCCTGAACATTGGAGCTCACCCACAAATGACCCCAATTTGGAAACTAGATCCCCCAAGGAACTTATCTAGATGCATAGTGAGCACTTTGAACCCCCAGGAGCTTCACAAATTAGTCCGTAAAAGGGAAAAAAGAAGATTTTTGTGAGAAAAAAAAGTAATTTTTCATTTTTACGGATCAATTTGTGAAGCAACTAGTTGATCAAAGTGCTCACTCTCACTGTGTATCTAGATAAGTTCCCTGGGGAGTCTTGTTTCCAAAATGGGGTCAATTGTGGGGGGGAAAAAAAGTACTTTTTCATAATTACAGATCAATTTGTGAAGGACCTGGGGGCTCAAAGTGCTCGCTACGAATCTAGATAAGTTCCCTGGGGGTCTAGTTTCCAAAATGGGGTCACTTGCGGGGGAGCTCCAATGTTTAGGCACACAGGGATTCTCCGAACGCGACATGGTGTCCGCTAACAATTTGAATGGAAAATTAGCTCAAATTGTTAGCGGACACCATGTCGCGTTTGGAGAGCACCTGTGTGTCTAAACATTGGAGCTCCCCCACAAGAGACTCCATTTTGGAAACTAGACCCCTAAGGAACATATCTAGATGCATAGGGAGCACTTTGAACCCCCATGTGCTTCACAAATTGATCTGTAGAAATGAAAAAGTACCTCTTTTTTCACAAAAATGTTCTTTTAGCCTAAATTTTTTTAACTTTCACATGGGCAACAGAACAAAATGCATCCTAAAATGTGTTGGGCAATTTCTTCTGAGTGCACTGATACCTCATATGTGGTCATAAACCACTGTTTGGGTGCACGTCAGGGCTCAGAAGGGAAGGAGCGCCATTTCACTTTTTAAAACGAAAATTAGCTCAAAAAGTCAAATTGCGCTCCTTCCCTTCTGAGCCCTGCCATGCACTCAAACAGTGGTTGATGACCACATATAAGGTATCAGTGTACTCAGGAGAAATTGCACAACTCATTTTAAGATCCATTTTATCCTGTTGCCCATGTGAAAATGAAAGAATTGAGGCTAAAAGAACATTTTTGTTAGAAAAATTAAAATGTCCATTTTTTTTTCCTTCCACTTTGCTTTAGTTCCTGTGAAGCACCTGAAGGGTTAATAATCTTCTTGAATGTAGTTTTGAGTAGCTTGAGGGGTGCAGTTTTTGGAATGGTGTTACCTTTGGGTGTTTTCTGTCATGTACACCCCTCCAAGGGACTTCAAATGTGATGTGGTCACTAAAAAAAAGGTTTTGTAAATTTTGCTGGAAAAATGAAAAATTGCTGATGAACTATGAACCCTTATAACTTCCTACCAAAAAAATAGTTTTTTTTCCAAAATTGTGCTGAGGTAAAGCAGACATGTGGGAAATGTTATTTATTAACTATTCTGTGTCACATAACTTTCTGGTTTAGCAGAATAAAAATTCAAAATTTGAAAATTGCAAAATTTTCAAACTGTTTGCCAAATTTTTGCACAAATAAACACAAAAATTATCGGCCTAAATTTAACACTAACATGAAGCCCAATAAAACAATATCAGTATCGCTAGGATCCGTTGAAGCGTTCCCGAGTTATAACCTCATAAAGAGACACTGGTCAGAATTGCCAAAAATGCCAAGGTCTTTAGGGTCAAAATAGGCTGGGTCCTGAAGGGGTTAAACTCATCCCACAATTCCAGTGGATTTGTGGGTGGATCAAAAACACAGATGTAGCAAACATTTCCAAAAGTTTAGGCATGTTAAGAATGATGGCATCTATTATAGTATTTCTCCACACACTCATCTATTAATAATCCTAGTGCTAATGCAGCATCTTTTGATGTGTAACACCATTTAAAGCGTAATAGCCATTTACATTTTTATTTAATAATGTAGAGCAAGTGATTTTAAGAAACTTTGTAATATCTTTCATTAGAAAATTCTGGCTTCAAACCATTCATAAACCTTCCACAAGGTGTCCCCACTTCACTGTGTTTGAAGCAGACATATTTTCATTCTGAGTTAGATCTGTCTTCACAGTGAATACGGGCATGTAATCAGATAAGGGAGGGGGCATAGCCTACACTGCTGACTGCAGCTCATGAACAATGTATCAGATTTGCACAGGCTACAAAACAGTTGAGAAGTAACATCAAAGGTCAGGAAAAGTGCAAACTCCTCAGAAAGAGCTCAGTCACAATCTCTGTTATTCCCTTGTCTGCTGGCTCCCCACACAGCTCACTATGAACCTGCTCTTTGAAGTTGTCAAAATACACACACTGTGCACTGTTCCCTTTTAGTTGCTAACCACACCCACAGAGCCATAATATGCTGTTTTTAAAAGAGCACAGAAAAAGGTAAAAAGTCATATGGCACAAAAAAGCATTATCTTAGCTGCTATGTGACCTATCATTAACAACCAGTGCAGTATTGGTTTTTTTTTTTCAATGAAATGACATTTACACTTTAATGATTTCAAAACTTGTAGCACCTTTTACATGCAATAACAACAAACGTAAATGGTATCGTTGGTCTTTCACACCAGCCGTGTACATTTTTCCTATAACTGTTTCACCTCCTTGCTTTCTGGGTTCCCATGTACCTTTTTCAAAACATAGTGCTCAGGAATTTCTCTATAATTGTATTGATGTGCATTTCGGTCAATTTTATTAAGGTTGAAGTATGCTATTTGTGTGGAATTATTATTTAGATTTTGTGGGATGTTGTCAATGAGATTGTCTTCATGAGAATTTAGTGGCTGAGAGTAAGGCAGGTGTACCACTAGGCGAAAGATAGCATAAATTATTTATGCATTGGAAAAGCAAATATTCACATAGCTTCTGGCTCACTGATGCATCTCAATAAATTAGAAAATCATCAAAAGTTAATTTATTTCAGTAATTCAATACATAAAGTGAAACACATATATTATATAGTCATTACAAACAGAGTGATCTATTTCTTGTTCAAATGTGTTTATTAGGTTTTATAACATATGTTCAAATACCATAACTTTAACATAACAGAGTGATCTTTTTCAAGTGTTTATTTCTGTTAATCTTGATAATTATGCCTTAGGGCATCTTTACACACACCAACTTCTGTGACCAACTTCTGAACAGATCTCTGGTTGCAGTGAAATCATGGACACATTGTTACATTTGTACACAGCCACAAAATGGAGCAACGTGTCCATGATTTCACTGCAACCAGAGATCTGTTCAGAAGTTGGTCACAGAAGTTGGTGTGTGTAAAGCGGCCCTTACAGCCAATGAAAACCCGAATGGTGGCTCAGTGGTTCGCACTGCTGACTTGTGGCGCTGGGGTCCTGGTTCCATTCCCACCAAGGACAACATCTGCAAGGAGTTTATATGTTCTCCCTGTGTTTGTGTGGGTTTCCTCGAGGCACTCTGGTTTTCTCCCACATTTCAAAGACATACTGATAGGATATTTAGATTGTGAGCCTCAAGAGGGACAGTGTTGTAAAGTGCTATGGAATTAATATATAAATTAATAAATATTATTATCATCTTAAATTAAAGTAGGGAGAGTGAAGTGTCTGAGAGATAAAATATGACCTAAATAGGTATCAGAGGTTCACCTTGTGCAGTTGTGAGAGTCACAACCCCTATAAAAGCATATAATGGCTGCTGCAGTTCCTAGTGTGGTGCATATAGAGTAGGGAGGATGAAGGGTTAAAAATCGTGCTGCTGAATTCCACGAGACATCAAAGGGGGAATATAATATTGATTTTTTTAGTCGACGCATTTCAGGGCTCCCTGTCTCCTTCCTCAGGACAAATCAACATATTGGCATGTTTCAGAGTGTTTCAGGGAGCCCTGAATATTATATTCACCCTTTGATGTCTCGTGGAATCCTCCCTACTTTATTTTTCTGAGATAATGACCTTTGGGTTTTCATTGGCTGTAAGCCATAAACATCAACATTTACAGATATAAACACTTGAAACAGATCACTTTGTCTATAATGACTCTATATAATATATAAAAATAACTTTTTGATGATATGCTAATTCATTCAGATGCACCTGTATCTTGAATCCACAAATTGGTTGGTTTCATTGTGTTTGATGTCTTTTTGAACAATTTCAATATACCGTATATAATCGTGTATAAGCCGACCCGTGTATAAGCCGACCCCCCCTACTTTTGCCCCCAAAACCTGGGAAAACCTATTGCCTCGTGTATAAGCCGAGGGTGGACCCCAGCACAGGTATACAGCCCCCAGCAGTGTGGTATACAGCAGCCCCAGAGGTATACACAGCAGCCCCAGTGGTAGTATACAGCAGCAGCCCCAGTGGTATATACAGCAGCAGCCCCAGTGGTTAGTATACAGCAGCCCCAGAGGTATATACAACCCCAGTGGTACTATACAGCAGCCCCAGTGGTAGTATACAGCAGCCCCAGTGGTAGTATACAGCAGCCCCAGTGGTAGTATACAGCAGCAGCCCCAGTGGTATATACAGCAGCAGCCCCAGTGGTTAGTATACAGCAGCCCCAGAGGTATATACAGCCCCAGTGGTACTATACAGCAGCCCCAGTGGTAGTATACAGCAGCCCCAGTGGTAGTATACAGCAGCCCCAGTGGTAGTATACAGCAGCAGCCCCAGTGGTATATACAGCAGCAGCCCCAGTGGTTAGTATACAGCAGCCCCAGAGGTATATACAGCCCCAGTGGTAGTATACAGCAGCAGCCCCAGTGGTATATACAGCAGCAGCCCCAGTGGTTAGTATACAGCAGCCCCAGAGGTATATACAGCCCCAGTGGTACTATACAGCAGCCCCAGTGGTAGTATACAGCAGCCCCAGTGGTAGTATACAGCAGCCCCAGTGGTAGTATACAGCAGCAGCCCCAGTGGTATATACAGCAGCAGCCCCAGTGGTTAGTATACAGCAGCCCCAGAGGTATATACAGCCCCAGTGGTACTATACAGCAGCCCCAGTGGTAGTATACAGCAGCCCCAGAGGTAGTATACAGCAGCCCCAGTGGTAGTATACAGCAGCCCGAGAGGTAGTATACAGCAGCCCCAGAGGTATATACAGCCCCAGAGGTATATACAGCAGCGCTAGTGGTGTATACAGCAGCCCCAGAGGTATATACAGCAGCCCTTAGGTAGTATACAGCAGCCCCAGTGGTGTATACAGCAGCAGCAGCCCCAGGGGTGTATACAGCAGCAGCCCCAAAGCTGTATACAGCAGCAGCCCCAGGGCTGTATACAGCAGCAGCCCCAAAGCTGTATACAGCAGCAGCCCCAGGGCTGTATACAGCAGCAGCCCCAGGGCTGTATACAGCAGCAGACCCGGAGTTATACAGGCCCCCCATCAAGCTCCAGGGGCCCCCCCCTTGCGCGGCAGCCTGTAAAGGAAAATCATACTTATCACTGTCCCGCGCTGTCCCGCTGCTGCCGACACACGATCCCGGGCTTCAATCCGCGGCTTCCGGCTTCCTGTGGTCGCGGGCAATGACGTCATTGCCCGCAACCACAGGAACACGGAAGACGCGGATTGAAGCCCGGGATCGTGTGTCGGCAGCAGCGGGACAGCGCGGGACAGTGATAAGTATGATTTTCCTTTACAGGCTGCCGCGCAAGGACGGGGGGCCCTGGAGCTTGATGGGGGGCCTGTATACCTCCAGGTCTGCTGCTGTATACCGCATATACTCGCTTATAAGCCGAGGGGGGACTCGGCTTATACGCGAGTATATACGGTAAGCCTTGTCGTGTCCTTTGTATACATATTTAAACAAATACTTAAAGGGAAACTGACCCCTAAAAATCAGGCCCCCAGCCTATTAATACCTGTCCCTGCCCCATCGTTATTGAATTCTAGCCACCCCTTTGTGTAAATATTCTGTATTTATAAAGTTTATAAAACTGCTTTTATTACCTGCTGAACTGCGGCTTCTCTGTGCTTGAGAAGTCACAAATTCAATTCAATTCAATTATTTTGGACCACGGCATCAGACACCATGCCACATGCCGGGCCACTAACTGCCACCAAGCCCTCAGATGATAATGCCCAGGGAGCTTCGGCAGCATCTCCTATTCAGGGTTCGGGATCAGTGTTGGATGAGATTAAGGATTTGCATTCCAGAATGGCCGATATTCCGACCAAATCCGACATGGAGGGCTACATTTCCCGTTTAAAGAGCCTATATAGAGCAGAAATCCAAGGCCTTAACACCATTGTATCACAGATCACGGAGAGAGTGGAGGCCCTTGAGTCCTCTGCATCCAGGGCCGCGGAGACCCAGGTTGATCAGCAAAGGACCTCTGATGCCCACTCGGAGCAAATCTCCTTTTTGTTTAATCTATTAGAGGACTCTGAAAATAGGGACCGCCGCAATAACATTCGGGTACGCGGCTTACCGGAAGCTACTGGGGCTGTGGATCTTGCTCCCACCTTGCAGTCTATTTTCAATTCACTCTTGGATAGACCTCTGGATACCTCTATTATGTTTGATAGGGTCCATCGGGCTTTAAGACCACGGTCTATGGACCCCAATAATCCCAGAGACGTAATCTGCAGGCTGCATTGTTTTCAGATTAAAGAGGACCTGTCACCAAACCAGGCATGGTGATCTAATTACAGCACTGGATACAGCATGTCTGCAGCATGCAGGCAAGGGGTCACCCAGCACTTGAGCAGCCCTGTACCCCGAGATAATACAGTTAGAAAACTTACATGCTACAGCCACGAAGGAGGTGGCTAGGGGCTGCAGCCAAGGGCAGATTCACACCCCCTGCCTGTGTAATCTGCCCACCGCTGCCAATCATTCTCTCGCTGTCTGCAGCACTTAAACTGAGTTTTTTTTCTCTCCCGTGTAGCTCCGCCCCTCGGGGCGGGGCTAACAGACTTTCTGGAGAGAGAAAAAAACTCTGTTTAAATGCTGCAGACAGGGAGAGGATGATTGGCAGCGGTGGGCAGATTACACAGGCAGGGGGTGTGAATCTGCCCTTGGCTGCAGCCCCTAGCCACCTCCTTAGTGGCTGTAGCATGTAAGTTTTCTAAGTGTATTATCTTGGGGTACAGGGCTGCTCAAGTGCTTATGGACCCCTTGCCTGCATGCTGCAGACATGCTGTATCCAGTGCTGTAATTAGATTACCATGCCTGCTTTGGTGACAGGTCCTCTTTAAGGAGAGCATCATGCATCAGGCTTGCATCAAGGGCCCAGTTAAATTTGATGGAGCTGTAATCCATTTTATGGCAAATTTGTCCAGGGCTACGCTAACAAAAATGAGGGCCCTGAGACCGCTTCTGAATGCTTTACGGGAGCGGAATATTCCATTCCAGCTCCAAGTTTGCAGTCAGCGTGGGGTCTTTGTTCTTCGGGGTCCACAGGACCTAGGAGCCTTCCTGGAGGGACTGGATCTTCCTGAAATAAACATTCTTGATGGCCTGTGAATCCCTACGTGCCCCTGAGCTAGGGAGGAGAGAGACGTAGACCAGCATTTTCCCAAAGAGCCCGTAGAAGAAGTGTGGTTCATCCCCACATGGCAGAATCTTAAGATCTTAGATTCTACTTATGCTTGTTTTACCTTGATAGAAATGGCGATTTACTGAGCAAGAGCGCAATGTTTCCACCCATCTATCCCTTTTGTATCTCTACCCTTCCCTCTTACATCCCTTTTTCCCCTCTTCCCCTCCCTACTCCCCCCATCTTCATTATCTTATTATCTCCCCCTATTCCCCTCACTCGCCTGTCCTCCCCTCTTTTGCGCTCTCTAGACTTTATGCTCAGATCTGGGACTTGAAAACTACAAGCTTGTGCTTATTGAGTAAATTTTGTATTTACATGGTTTTCTGCAGGTGATGGTTACAAGGGTTATACATAAGAGTCTCTTTCATCTTCCCTAATCATTTTCCTCCTCTCCCCTTTTTCCCCCTTCCCTCACCTATTTCCTTCACTATTACCGTCTTTTCTCCCCCCTCCCTTCCTCCTTCTATTCCATCTCTTCCAGCCCTTGTCTCCTATACCTCCCTGGATTTGGGCGCAGATATAACATTACGACACTTCATGCTTCTGCCTATAATGTGTTCACCGTAACGATACTGGTTAATGTCGGTAATGGTTTTAGAGTGTAATGTTGAGGTGCCCTTGCACTTAGTTTGTTACTGCCGTAATTATTAATGCTATTTTGTTTTATGTTTGCTGCTGTTTCCCGGGGGATTGCTCCTTGGGGGCTCCTCTGCAGATTCATCGAGAGACACATCCCCACCTAGGGACACTTGTATAGCAAGTGACTCTATACAGTCTCAGAGCTTGTATCTTGAGTCTGTATAGTTGATTTTCCCCAACTTTGGCTCCGGGTGACAGCCCAGCTTGTTGCTGAGCTACCTCTTTTTCTTCTTTCACTTTCTTTCTTTGTGTTCTTTACCACTTTTCTAATTGTTTTCTCTTATTTTCTAACTTTCCCTGGACAGCCTGTGACTTATAGAGAGATCCCTCCATCGTTTACCTCTGCAGTATGGCTGCTTTGAAAATGGCGTCCCTAAATGTAAGGGTTTTTAATTTACCTCAAAAACGTAATCAAATCTTGCATGGTATTCATAAGATGGGGGTGCAGATTCTCTTGCTCCAGGGAACTCACTTTAAGACGAACCACTTTCCTGAGGTAAAAAATAGATACTACCCACACTGGTATCATGCCTCTAATCCCTCGGCTAGGTCTGGTTGGGGTCAGCGTCGCCATTCATAAAAATATGGTGCATTCTGTTCATGAAGTAGAACCTGACAAGCAAGGTAGATATTTGTTCCTAAAAATATCCATTAATGATCAAATGTTTACTTTAGCTAATTTTTATGTGTCCAATACAGGTCAGGCGACTGCAGGATTGACCTACCTAAGGAAATTGGGTACTTTTGCCCAGGAGAGGTTGACCATGGGAGGAGATTTCAACATGCCCTTGGACAGGAGAATGGATACATCAATGGCAAGGTCGGTGATTCCTCAAACTCTGATTGGAGCTTTTAAAAAGGCAGTTCATGCTCTTAGGGCTGTGGATGTTTGGAGGGTACTTCATCTGTCGGAGAGGGATTATTCTCATTTTTCGGTTAGGCACTCGTCTTATAGCCGCATCAACTAATTTTTAATGGGTCATCAAATGCTGGATTAGAGCCCTACGGCTTCAATAGGGCTTGCGACATGGTCTGACCATGCACTGGTTTTCCTGACGGTATATCCCCCTGACTCTACAGCACGGGTTTGGCATTGGCAATTGAACCCTAATCTTCTCACAGACAAAGGTGTTGTCGGGGAAACACAGACGGCTATCTCTGACTTTATAAATGACCACACCAATGACACTACTCCTCTTCCCACTCAATGGGAAGCGATGAAATGTGTAATCCAAGGTATTCTTATGAGAGAAGGGGCTAGAATTAAAAAAGAAAAAGCCAAGTTGGTGGAGAGGTTATTATCACAAATTCATCATCTGGAACTCTTACACAAGCAAAGCTTAGACCTGGTGTGACCGCACCCTAAACTTTGTATAGGCCTGGTCCGGCAGGATTTTATGATGGAATTAAACAAACTTCGAAATGATCATAAAATCCTGCCGGACCAGGCCTATACAAAGTTTAGGGTGCGGTCACACCAGTATTTTTATGAATTTGCAGATAAATGTGGAGGTCCTCTGGCAAAGTGTATTCACCCAAGGGCGGCGACCACATTTTCCCAACATTACATCTCCAGGCGGATGGGTGGCTCATCGTCCCACAAGTATTGCAGCCGAGTTTGCTAAATTTTAACAAGCCCTATACGATATTGATAAATCTAATACGGACAGGCCTCACAGCCAAATTCTATCAGACTTTTGCGGATACCATTGCGCCTTTCCTCGCTAAGGTCTTTAACGCTATTTCATCGGACTGCCCTTTCCAAAAATAATCCTTGGAGGCTACAATTGCAGTGTTGCCTAAGCCGGGAAAGACCCAGGACTCTGCACGAGCTGCCGCCCAATATCACTAATAAATATTGATGTGAAACTATTTGCAAAACTTTTAGCGTTTAGACTTGGTCCTTCTCTGCCTGAGCTGATGCACACTGATCAGGTGGGTTTTGTCCCCCAGCGGGAAGCAAGGGATAAAAGTATCAAGTCGATTTTATTGCTCTCGCACTTGAAGGCGAAGAACATTCCCGCCTGTGTGATGTTGGTCGATGCAGAGAAGGCCTTCGATAGGGTCAGTTGGCCCTTCCTTGGGTGGGTGCTCGCGCAGATTGGTCTGGGCTCAAAGTTTTGAGATAGAGTCTTAGCTCTATATACAACCCCTACCGCGAGGATTGGGTGCAACGGTGTCCTGTCAGAATATTTCAATACTTGAAATGGTACTCGGCAGGGGTGCCCTCTCTCCCTGTATGCTGTATGCCCTGGTGATGAAGCATCTGGCTGAGACACTAAGGCATAATCCGAATATTCGTGGGGTAGAGATTGGCGGGAAAATATATAAATTGGCACTGCACGCTGACGATTTGTTGATCTATGTCACCAAACCCGAAATCTCTTTCCCATCCATTTTGCAAGAATTCAAGAGTTATGGCCATGTCAGTAATTTTAAAGTTAATCTTACCAAATCGGAGGTCATGAATATCAACCTATCAATAGAGTGACAGGGACTGTTACAGTCAGTCTTCCCTTTCAAATGATGTGCGATTTCATTACAATATCTGGGTATTCAGTTGACTGCTAATTTCTCGCAACTATACGATTGGAATATCAAATCTCTACTGAGTCGCATTAATGATGACCTTAAATCGCATCTTGGTAAACGTTTGTCCCGTGGATACACAAATCTAAATGTCCAGATTGCATTTCACTCTCTACCCTCTTGAGAGATGCGTTGCGGGTATGGGCGGTGCATGTACCAAGCATCACCTCTACTATGGATGGGGGCCCATGACTCCGCATTTTGATAATACTGATTTTACACCAGCAATTCATGCGGAGTCATTTATGATATGGTGGCAGAACCAACATACCAGGGTTCGGGAGACATTGTTGGGAACCTCCTCCTTTACGACCCTCTTAAAATTTCGTGCTGATTTTCCAGATAGCTCAATCCGCTGGTTTGAATACTTGCAATTGCAGTCTTTTTTCAGCCCTGCTCGGCTTCCGTCTGACCTGGTCGGGGATTACTCTGGCTTTGAGGCTGTTTTGGTACAAGACTCGGGGCCGACCCATCTGATCTCTCAGATTTATGCCTTATTAGCTGCGCCAAATGACTTCAGATCGACATGGTTCTTTGGAAAGTGGGAATCGGAGCTGGGTCATGTGTTCACAGATCTTGAATGGAGGAAGGTATTTTTCTGCACCCACAAATTACCAATACCATTGCAAAGTGCAGGAACAAAACTACAAGCTTATCACCAGGTGGTATAGATGCCCCCTAGATCTCCACAAAATCTTTCCATCTATTCCTGACACTTATTGGAGGTGTAAATTGGCTGTGAGATCCATGATCCATATTTGGTGGAGCTGCCCCTCTATACTTGCATTTTGGCAGAAAATCTTCCATATTTATGAACGTATCTCTGGCCAATCTGTTCCCTGCTGCCTCAAATCAGCCTACTGTCTATGATTCCGGGATCCTTTAAGGGTCTCAAGTGCAGCCTTCTTAGACATTGTCTCACTGCGGCCAGATTGGCGATACCGAGAGGTTGTAAAACCGATCTCATCCCTTGCGTTTTAGACTGGACCAGAGAGATTGTATATGCAGGATGGAGAGGTTGTCTGCCCATTCGGAGGCACAAGTGGACAAATATTCTGTCACCCGGCAAGAATGGATAATGTATAAAGAAACTCCTGGGTTCTCAGATATCCTATCATCTTAACACGTAACTGCCCTCAAGCCCATCAGTCAGAGAGGCCACCTGCCCTGTCTGACCTTGGACACCGAGTTGTCCTGGGGAGTACTCCTATCCTACGTTTGCTTACTCTTCTCTTTACTAGACTTTCTTCTCTTTTTCTCTTTTTAGTTTTTGTTTTTGCTGTTTGTCTCCTTCTCTGCTGCTTTTGGTTTTTCGTGTTGTTATTCTATTTGATGGAAGAGTGGGGGAAAGAATAACTAAGAAAAATTGTCATAAAATATATACCTCTTTTGTACACAGTTGCTCAGTTTATTCTAGTTTGACTCTGCACTTATGTAGGGTAATTTTTTTTTTTTTAGACTGAGTATCTAATGTTATATGTGCCATTGACTTCTCTCAACAACGATGCTTGTATATCAAGTGCTTCCATTTTTATTCCTTTTTTTTGTAATTGTTCGACACGTATATGGTGTATGTTGTGGCTTACTTGTCTTCTGTTCATTGATATGTGCATATGTTCGTGCTAACATAAAAGATTTTCGAAAAACAAACTAAGGAGGAGTTTTCCACAATAAATGTTACCGAAACTCTTGGGAATGGTTAAATGAACCTCTCTGGGACCTGACTGTAAGAATCTTCCCAGGAACTACTGAATAAAAAATGCAGTGTGTAACCCTTAATGTTACAAAACGTTTCAGTATTTTCTGGTGGTTTGAGATGGGTATGTCATAGTCCTACAATACCATTTATATCAAACCTCAGCCAGTGTGTGAGAGACAGAAGCTGCACTGTTGATTTCGAATCATCCAGTAACTATAGGGGTTAAAATGGTAATAGCAGACAAAAAGTTAAATCAGCATCAGAGAATTCTGGTAAAGTTGTATTGGTGACCTTGACAATCAAGAATAAGGTGTGTGTCAGAAAATGTCCTATCAGTTTTTTCAAATCAGACAAGCTGAATAGACTAATTCTGGCAGAGAAGTGATCGCTGTGTTCTGGGAAACCGTCAGAACAGCTAGGAGTGTCTTTATTACCTCAAGATAGAAGTAAAAGAAATACAGCACTGATTCATTTCCCTCCCCCACAATTTACTGCATGAGGAAGGTACCGTTAAGCTTAAGTTTAGACACTGTGTGTGAAGAGAATTTATCTGTGAAGAGAAATGATCTTTAAAGAGACTTTCATATATGTTGATGGAGCTTTGCATGCAGAGAAATTATTCTATGTGATGTAAAGGGAGCTTGAATAAAACCCATGTGATCAACTCCAGTTCATAATGGTGTCATAACAGTGTGCCTGTAAATTGTTACTTCCTTTCTACTGTAAACAATTATGATTAATGTTCAACCTGAGTAAGATTTCCTCAGGATTCCAAAAGAACTCATGTTTCCTTTGTATTGCCTTCAAATACTGAATGGTGTGCATGCAAAATTGGTGGACCATTTGGGGAATCCTGATAGGGAATAAGAGTGCAATTGAGCAGAGGCACAGCTATTGCACAGCACAGTAACTCAAATCAACTTCTGCTACACCAGTTAAAAGGAGCCAGCCTTATAAAAGCACAATAGAGAAACCAGGAGCGATGGATGTGGAAACACAGATTAACAGTGTTAGTGAGTTGCTTCTGCAGTTAACCTATGAGGAATTGAGTGCGGTAACACGACATGTCAAGATGACAGAAAAACAGATTGCTAAGGCACGCAACTGCAGACATCTCTTAACCAGTGATGCGCAAATCTGAACTGTAAAGTTTGAATCCGTACTGAACACCTAGTATTGCAGGCTAGAATATATGAGCTAATTCCAGATTACTCCAACAACCAATCACAGATGCCAATTCTCTGTGACAGCATCTGTGATTCGCTGTTGTTTCTCTCTGCAGTGAGTATCCAGGAAGATAATGAGTGACCACGGAAGAACAAGCAGCAGATGCAAGTAAGTATGTTTAATCACTATCTTCTTTGTTTTTACAGCCCACATCACATAATTTTAAAGTCCAAGTTTGGGCTTTGGACTCGGGTTCGAGTCACGTCCAGCCCCAAATTTGAACTTTTAAAAATGTCCGGTCAGGGCTGCTGAATCTGAACATCGGCGAGTTCACCCATCACTACTCTTAACAGCCATTAACAAACAGATGGATGAGTTAGAAGAGAGAGAAGATGAAGATGTTATGAGGACCTTCCTTCAGGAATTAACACATGTTATAACCGGGTTGAGGATATGTCGCATTCATAGGGCTGGTGTACTCAACCATTCAGGGTTAACAGTTCAGGAAGTCACAGTGGCGGTCCCCAGAGGTTGTGGCCCAGTCCAGACATGTTAAGGAGTTTATTTACAGGCTGTTACAAACTGGCCAGAGAACAGAGACCATCAAGATTGCAGCCTGGCTAGTCCAGAGGTATTCAGAGTCCACTTTGCTGAGAAACAGGGTATTTTTGGCCTTCCAGCTTCCTTGTCCTTCTGACACTTGCTACCTCTTGTCCACTTCTAAGTGTCCCATGGTTGCCAGTCCCTACAAGCAGGCAGCTGTGGGTCCTGTGAGTAACATTACCACAACTGAAAATTATTTTAAAGGAGCACTTTAGAGAAGAAAGCATGTCAGAACTGTTCCATCAACTCTTTAACATCCAACAGGACCACAAGGCGTCTCCTCAATGTTTTTTGTTCAGGGCAATTGAGCTTAAGGACAGATTGTTGTTTGCATTCCAAGATGTAAAGACAGGGGAAAAGTTTGATGTAGGGCTAGTCCAAAAGACGTTTTTGAGATCTTTAGGAACAGGATTAATTAGCAAAGACATCAAGTTGCAGATGAAAGTGAAATAATACCTGGATGATCATGGCATTCTGGATGAAATCTTCATTGAAAAGAAAGATGAGGCAGCCAGTTTGGAGTCAGAGAGTGAACAGAAATAAAGGCATTCCAGAGCAACTGGGTCTCACTTCTTTGATGGCATGGCAAAATAGAATGATTCTGGACATGCTGTTGGCAGAAAAAGGTAGTGTATGTAAAATGTTTTGAACTTACTGTTGTAATTTTATTCCCAATAAGGCTGCTTTCACATCAGTGTTTTTTTTAAATCGCGGCAGATGCGGTGAAAAAAATGCATCTGCCGCGATTACCGCATAACCGCTGCACTTGCAGACTATTCAAATAGGCGCGCGAATTCAAAGTTCAAATTTCGCGCTGATTTACAGGCCGGCGACAGCGGCACATTAGCGCCGCTGTCGCCGGGATACACGGGAACCCTCCGCCCCTGGTCTCCCCTCCATCCTCCCTGGTCTCTCCTCCATGCTCCCCGGTCTCCACACTCCCTGGTCTCCCCTCCACGCTCCCCGGTCTCCCCTCCACACTCCCCAGTCACTCCTCACGCATCGGCGTTGTTGATGATGATCAGCCTCTCCGGTTCTCCTCCTCCCATCTCCGCGTCCTCACCCCGTCCTCCGTGCTGAGATCCGCCGCCATCCAGTGGACCCTGAGCCCCGGGCAGGTCTCCCGCAGCTCCTCCGCCTCCTGCCGCAGACAGTCCCTGGAGCAGCACACCATTTGCAGCGCTGACCTCGGGGCCACGCAAGCCGCCAGCTGCCGCAACACAACCAGCCCGAACCAGCGGGAGGCTCCAGAGATCACACACAAGACCTGCCCGAGACACATCACCCGAGATCCTATATGCTCCGACTCCATCCTGCCCCCCCGGCTGCATCCTGCCCCCCCCCGCATCCATCCAGCCCCCCCACATCCATCCTGCCCCCTCGCATCCATCCTACCCCCTCGGCTCCATCCTGCCTCCCCACATCCATCCTGCCCCCCGCATCCATCCTGCCCCCCCTTCTTGGCTCCATCCTGCACCCCGCATCCATTCTGCCCCCCCGCATCCATCCTGCCCCCCCTGACTCCATATTATCACCACGAATCCATCCTGCCCCCCCAGCTCCATCTTGCCCCCCTGGCTCCATCCTGCCCCCCTCAGCTTCATCCTGCCCCCTCCGGCTCCATCCTGCCCCCCTCAGTTCCATTCTGCCCCCTCCCCCCTGGCTCCATCCTGCCCCCCCAGCTTCATCCTGCCCCCCAGCTTCACCCTGCTCCCCCGGCTCCATCCCGCCCCCCTTCCCCACGGCTCCATCCTGCCCCCTGGCTCCATCTTGCCCCGCTTACTCCATCCTGCCCCCCCCCAGTTCCATCTTGCCCTCCCGGCTCCATCCTGCCCTCCCCAGCTCCATCCTGCCCCGCTCACTCCATCCTGCCCCACTCGCTCCATCCTGACCCCCCCGTCTCCATCCTGCCCCACTTGCTCCATCCTGCCCTGCTCGCTCCATGCTGCCCCGCTCGCTCCATCCTGCCCCGCTCGCTCCATCCTGCCCTCCCTCCGAGACCATCCTGCCCCCCCCACCACCCCCGTCACCATCCTGCCCCACTACTCAATCCTGCTCCCTTGCTCCATCCTGCCGCCCCAGCAGTTAGCGGTCATGTTATCGGTTTCCCTGGCAATGACAGGTCCTAAAGGTCTGTAGGACCTAGAAGACGGAGGTGGAGCAAGCCGGCGGACGGGTGAGTATCCTCACTAAAGATTTTTTTATTTTTACTTTTACTGTGGAGGAGTGGGGCCAGGAGAAGCGGGGGGGGGGCCCGCGGGGAGCGGAGTGTCACCGTATACCATAGTGCTGTAATGTGCTGTAATGTGCCGCCATATACTATAGTGCTGCTATACATGTACTGTAATGTACCACCATATACTATAGTGCTGCTATACATGTGCTGTAATGTATCGCCATATACTATAGTGCTGCTATACATGTACTGTAATGTACTGCCATATACTATAGTGCTGCTATACATGTACTGTAATGTACCGCCATATACTATAACACTGCTATACATGTGCTGTAATGTACCGCCATATACTATAGTGCTGCTATACATATACTGTAATGTGCCGCCATATACTATAGTGCTGCTATACATGTGCTGTAATGTATCGCCATATACTATAGAGCTGCTATACATGTATTGTAATGTACCGCCATATACTATAGTGCTGCTATACATGTACTGTAATGTACCGCCATATACTATAGTGCTGCTATACATGTGCTATAATATACCGCCATATATCATAGCACTGCTATACATGTACTATAATGTACCGCCATATACTATAGTGCTGCTATACATGTACTGTAATGTACCGCCATATACTATAGTGCTGCTATACATGTGCTATAATATACCGCCATATACCATAGCACTGCTATACATGTACTATAATGTACCGCCATATACTATAGTGCTGCTATACATGTACTGTAATGTACCGCCATATACTATAGTGCTGCTATACATGTGTACCGCCATATACTATAGTGCTGTTATACATGTAGTGTAATGTACTATCATATACCATAACGCTGCTATAGATGTACTGTAATGTACCGCCATATACTATAGTGCTGCTATACATGTACTGTAATGTACCACCATATACCATAGCGCTGCTATATATATGTAGTTCACTCATGTTGACTGAACAAGTTCTGTCAGTCACAGTATGTCAACTACATACATATTCTAGAATACCCGATGTGTTAGAATCAGGCCAACATCTAGTTGTATTATAAGGGTATAAAAGGCCTTGTGATGTATTAATTGACTGACAAGTGTTTTGACTTTGACCTCTTGTCTCCTTGCCAACAAGAATAAACTGCTATACACTTTTGAGCTCAGATATCCACATGCCTCCATTGGTCCAGAGATTCTAACTTGACATACAGCTATTCCCGTTATATTTTTAAATGTGTGATCCATTACTGGTTATGGCTTACACTATATTTTTGCTAATTTTCTCTTTTCTGTTTACAAGAAGAACAATGACTCTATTCCTTATTTTTAGTGAAAAAATGTGATCCATTTCAAGTCGTTGTCCCCATATAACACCTTCATAATAAATAAAATTCAGGAAGTAGGCTTTCAATGATAGTTTCTTTGGAACAAGGAGCTAACTGAACATTCATGAAGAAGTCGGAAACTTTTCTTAGAAGTTCAAAGAGACTTGAAAATGAATCATATCTTGCTTATGGCTTTGTAAAGGTGACGGTTCTCCCTGTGGAACACAACTAAAGGTAAAAGACCGCAACTTAATATTCTGTACATTTGATACTCTGCTATATCCAGGATTCTAGTTCTGTCTTGTTTTACTCAATTGAGAAGATCTCAGAGACCTGACATCTAAACGAGTGGAAAACAAAAAATGTTTTTACATGGAATTCTAATTCTTATCAATCACAAGTTTCCATTAGGGTCACTAAAGACACAAGTTTATAAGAACAAGGAAATGAGAGGGGTAAACATGTCTAGAGTATATAACTGTAGTTTGTGTTAGGATCTTGGAAACCTGTATTCTGTTGCAGCATATACAATCATGAGAAAAACGTAGTACACCCTTCTATTGTTTTACATTTCAGGTAATAATAACAAAAAACAACATCTGGTCCTTAGATGATCTTAAAGCGTAATCACCGTTCAAATTTTTATTTAATAATAATGTGGAGCAAGTGATTATAATAAACTTTATAATATACTTCATTAGAAAATTCTGGTCACAAACTATTCATAAGCCTTCTACAAAGTGTCCCAACTGCACTGCGTGTGAAGCAGACACATGTTATGATCAGTCACATTCGTCTTCAGTGAATACGGACATGTAACATTGTATCAAATTAGGCTCCCTCAGAGCAGAGTTGCTAAGCAACATCAGAGTTCATGATTAGGTCAGACTAGTTTCTGCCAGAAAGATGTGTCACAATGTCTGTTAACCCCTCTCTACACAGCTCAGGATCTCTGTTAACCCTTTCTCTGCTATTACATTACATTGCACTAATCCCTATGAGCTGCTGGCCATGCCCACACAGATAGAAAATGCTGTTTTTCAAAATAGCACAGAAAAATATGAGAAAATAAGTCATTAATTCATATGGCAGTAAAAAGCATTATCTTAGCTGTCATGTGACCTATCATTAATATTTATTCATTTATATAGTGCTATTGATTCCATCTAGCACTTTACATACATCAGTAATGCGGTCTCTCTTGGCGCTCACAATCTAAACATCCTATCAGTATGTCTTTACAATGTGGGAGGAAACCGAAGTGCCTGGAGGAAACCCACGCAAACACGGGGAGAACATACAAACTCCTTGCAGATGTTGTCCTTAGTGGGAATTCAACCCAGGACCTCAGGCCCTCAGTGCTGCAAAGGCTGCAGTGCTAACCACTTGAGCCACCATGCCACCCTCAATGACCAAGCCTCATTTTTGCAATTCTGACCAGTGTCACTTTACAAAGGTAAGTTAACTCTGGAACGCTTCAACATATCCCAGTGATTCCAAGATTTTTCATGACATATTGGACTTCATAATAGTAGTAAATTTAGGATGATATTTTCTGCATTTCTTTGACCATATACAGTGTTTACATGCAGTAACAGTTCAAGGCCATGATGGGTATAGCCGTCATTGGTCATTAGGCGATTAAGAACCAGTGCAGTAATTGTTTTTTATTCTTCAATTAGGTGACATTTACACTTTAAACTTATTTTAACCAAAACAAGGCCGAAAAGAAAACTTATTAAAAAAATAAGTACACCCCATTAATTAAAAGCTAGTAGAACTTCAATTAGCAGGAATAACTTAAACTAATCATTTTCTGTATGACTTTATCAGTCCTTCACATCATTTTGTAGGAATATTGCCCCACTCTTTTTTGCAATTTTGCTTAACCCCTTAAGTGACTTTGTCCTAGTGCACAAGGAAGGCCTGCTTACCTAGTTGAGTTTAATGTTGCTTACCTAGTTGAAGTTTGTGTCGAACAACTTGACTGGTCAACAACTCAATTAACCCATCACGACCAAGAGCGTATATTTATGCCCCTGGGCCTCTGGTCACCTTCCTCCCTTTGATGAGAGCTCACACGCCGAGGTCACATCATGTACATGTCAGCTGATATGTGTAACTAACAGGACCGAACGTTCTAAAGCACTGTGGCGGGGATCGCACTGTTGCCTGCTGGTAACAGTGGCCCCATAAAGCACTTACGTGGCCTCGATGTGTTGTCAGGACAGTTTAGTGTCAGCTGATGACCCTGCTTGCTGTCATAATTCACTTACTGACAACAATGCCCGAGTAGTGTCATTGACAGCAAGTGATCATTTTTGCTGTGCAGAGGGATTGTGAATCATCTCTCTGCACAGCACAAGCGATCAGACTGTGCAGTGCTGAGGTACCCAAAGGAGGCATGAAAAAGTTAAAAAAAAATTTAAAAAAAAATTTAAAAACTTAAAATTTCAAACTGTTGCCCATTAAAAATAAAACTATGTAAAAATAAACCATGTTCCAAATTATTATGCAAATTGGTTTTAAGTGTCATAGGGTTTTTTTTTGTCAATGAAACCCATTGATGGTATTGTGTCTCAGGGTTCTTTGGATCACTGAAATCAATCTCAGATATCTGTGATAATTAGTTTGGCAGGTGAGCCCAATAAAAGGAAAACTGGGTGTTCCACAATATTAAGCAGGCTACAGTTTTCAAGTAACATGGGAAAGAAAAAGGATCTCTCTGCTGCCGAAAAGCAACAAATAGTGCAATGCCTTGGACAAGGGATGACAACTTTAGATATTGCACGAAAACATAAGCGTGATCATCATACTGTGAAGAGATTTGTGGCTGATTCTGAGCACAGACGTGTTCGTGTAGATAAAGGCAGAATAAGGAAGGTTTCTGCCAGGCAAGTTCATCGGATTAAGATAGCAGCTGCTAAAAAGGCCTTGCAAACCAGCAAACAGATATCTGAAGCTGCTGGTGCCTCTGGAGTCCCTCGAACCTCAAGGTAAAGGATCCTTCAAAGGCTTGCTGTGGTGCATAAACCTACTATTTGGCCACCCCTAAATAGTGCTCACAAGTAGAAACGGTTGCAGTGGGCCCAGACATACATGAAGACTAATTTTCAAACAGTCTTGTTTACTGATGAGTGCCGAGCAACGCTGGATGGTCCAGATGGATGGAGTAGTGGATGGTTGGTGGATGGCTACCATGTCCCAACAAGGCTGCAATGTCAGCAAGAAGATGGAGGAGTCATGTTTTGGGCAGGAATCATTGGGAAACAGCTGGTAGGCCCCTTTTAAGGTTCCTGAAGGTGTGAAAATGACATCTGCAAAGTATATAGAGTTTCTGACTGAGAACTTTCTTCCATGGTACAAAAAGCAAACATGTGCCTTCAGGAGCAAAATCATCTTCATGCATGTCAATGCACCATCTCATGCTACAAAGAATACCTTTGTGTTATTGGCTGCTATGAGCATAAAAGGAGAAAAACTCATGGTATAGCCACCATCTTCCCCTGACCTTAACCCTATAGAGAACCTTTGGAGTATAATCAAGCAAAAGATCTATTAGGGTGGGAGGCAGTTCACATCAAAACAGCAGCTCTGGGAGGCTATTCTGACATCATGCAAAGAAATACAAGCAGAAACTTTCCAGAAACTCACAAGTTCAATGGATGCAAGAATTGTGAAGATGATATCAAAGAAGGGTTTCTATGTTAACATGTAACGTGGCCTTTTAAGATGTTTTGGAGTTAAATAGCTTTTTATTTCAGTGAATATCACCTCCTAATACTGCAAATTCAACAAATGAGCATTTTCAGTTCTTTCAAACATATCAAATGTTTAGAAAGTCTACTGTGCCTAATAATTTGGAACAGTGCATTTGGAGTTTTTTTTAATTTTGAAGATTATACTGCTATCAATGGCAGCTTTCTTCAATAAAATGCGATGTATACTCTAACGGGTGATGACTTTTATTACACTGACTCTCATTTGCACCGACCATTTAGGAAAATCAGAGAAAAGGAACATTTGCATAATAATTTGGAAAATGGTGTACACATATTTGGTATTTCTACTTTCAGAAATGCCCAATCTTTCCAAATTTTAAATTAATCTTTTAAAATGTAAAATCAGTCAATCAGGGTAATAGAAAAAAAAGTCATGGTGGCTCAAGTGGTTAGCAATGCAGCCTTTGCAGCATTGAGGTCCTGAGGTCCTGAGGTCTTGGGTTCAATTCCCACCAAGGACACTTAGAACAACATCTGCAAGGAGTTTGTATGTTCTCCCCTTGTTTGCATGGGTTTCCTCCGGGCACTCCAGTTTCCTCCCACATTGTGAAGACATACTGATAGGATATTTAGATTGGGAGCTCCAAAAGAGACAGCATTACTGATGTATGTAAAGTGCTATGGAATTAATAGTGCTATATAAATATTATTATTATTATTATTATTATTATTATTATTATTATTATTAAAGTCCTAACACCAAACTTACGTGTTTTTGGTTGCCACAACATTGCAATAAAATGCAATAACAAGGGATCAAAACATCACATCCGCCCAAAATGGTATCATTAGAAACATCAGCTCAAGACGCAAAAAAATAAGCCGTCACATAGCCCCAGATCCCTAAAAATGAGAACGCTATGGGTCATGGAATATGGTGAAAAAAAGCACAATTCTTTTTCATTAAAATTTTCTAAATTTTTTTCACCGCTTAGATAACAGTAAAAGTATACATGTTGGTATCTACAAACTCGTACTGACCTGAGGCATCATACTGACGCATCAGTTTAACCATATAGTGAACATAATGAACTAGATGCTGGCCCGATTCTAAAGCATCAGGTAGTCTAGAATACGTATATAGTTTATTTATGAAGATTTAACAATAATGCAAGTCATACACAATATCTATCACCTACCTGTGTATCTATCGGCTACGTATTTTTTGGATATTTTATCTTCAAAAACTAAGGTTCTTGGTACACATATTGGCCAATACCTGTTTGCCCATCAACCAGCTTCAAAGTGATTTTAGATCTGTTGGGTCCCTGTTCTACCTTGTCACTCTTTCCTTTGGCTCAGCTAGGCCTCCATTTTTACTAATTCTCAGAAAGAGGACTCACTTAAATCAAAGACCTTTTCTCAAAAAAATACATTTTTGGATTTTTTTGAAAAATCTTATCTTTAAAAAATAAAAGTTCATAGTACACATATTGACCAATACCTGTTTGCCCATCAACCAGCGTCAAGGTGACCTTAGATCTGATGGGTCCCTATTCTACCTTATCACTATTTCCTTATGCTCAGCTAAGCCTCCATTTTTAGTATCTATCTATCTATCTATTTATCCATCTATCTATCAATCTATCAATCTCTACAGACCACACCTTGCGATGGAGATGTGGTGAACAGCCGTCCCACCCATGTCTTTAGCTGTTCAAAAAACCCAGCCCTATTAAAGATAAATTAAAGTTCTCAGCATCTACAATACTGGAACATTACATGACATCTGGATTCATATCGCCAAATTTAACATTTTGATGATACACATCTCCATATTATACTTAAATGTGTGATCACCTTATTATATAAAATATCTAATAGTTTATTACACCAATCTATTTATGTATACCTATTAATACCTATCTCTTATCTCACTATTAATTATCTATGTATTTTAAATGTATTCATTTGTGCATCTATCCATCTATTTTTTTTTAAATTTTATATCTATATGATAAAGAGATTATACACAAGATCTCTATCTATCTATCTATCTATCTATCTATCTATAAATAAAACAGAAAAGAGACTGCACAGCACTCAAAGACATAATGTGAACTGGTGCTAGCAGTGACGTTGGGTCAAATACCAAGAAAAAAAATCTCTCTGCAGTACACAGCTACTACCAATATTGTACACAAGCTACCAAGCAATAAATAAGAAAAAATTTAAAAAAACTTATGTTTTTTTCAAAAAACTCATTACTCTTAATGTTTTATTTTCTGGGGTTCTTGGTACACACATTGGCCAATGTCTGGCTTGCTCATCAATCACGTCACGGTGCCCTCAGGTCTGATGAGTCCTGTGCTGACATCCCTGTCCACCTTTTCCTCCCTGTCCCACTTCTAAACGTAAGTTTTTAAAATTTTTCCTCATTTATTGCTTGATAGCATGTGTGCAATATTGGTAGTAGCTGTGTGCTGCAGAGAGATTTTCTTGGTATCTATCTATCTATCTATCTATCTATCTATCTATCTATCTATCTATCTATCTATCTATCTAACTATGTATTATCTATAGAGTTAGATCTATCTTTCTTTTTTCCTTTCAATCTATACATTTACATATATATCTATGTGTAAATCAACCTAACATATTTTTGTAGACCACATTTTTGATGAAAACTTTTGGACTATCTTTCACCAAGTGTCCTTGTAAAGAGGTGTCAATAACTTGTACCTTCACATTGGATCTCATTTTCACCTGAGAAAATGCAACATTCAGTTGTCCATGACCAAACACTGGCTCCGGTAGATATATCCCACCACGTTTAGAGTTTGGCCTTCTGACTTGTTTATAGTAATGGCAAAAGCTGGTTTGACTGGAAATTGCTGACGTCAAAGCCTAAGAGGAAGACCTGTGTCTGAGGACATAAGTCTATGCGTGGAATGAACACGTCATCTCCTTTTGCTGATCCACTGATGACTCTTGCTTGAATAACATGGGAATGAAGTCCAGTAACAATAAGGCGAGATCCATTACATAGACCACTCTTTGTATTGAGATTGCGAAGCAACATCAAATTTGTTCCAACTTTAGGTTGTAGTCTGTGGGATGGCATTCCTGATGGCGTAACACTATTTAAAAATTCAACTGGATAATACTCTTGTTCTTCTTCATTATCCACATCCACTGAGTCATCACTTGTGTACAGCTTATACTCTCCAGACATTCTATCCATCACACGGGCATTTAGCAGAGCCACATCATCGTTCTTCGGACAGAGAATTCCATGGGTAGAACCTCTGTCAACACTGCTTTGGTCATGCACAACAATCTCAATACGTTGTCTAAAAACATCAGTTACAATGCAGGCAGTACACAACATGTCTTCTGGTATTTCAATAATATCTTCTCCAAGATTGTATTCGTTGGTAAGATCATCATTACCAAGCTTGAGAAGCCAATTGCTGTACTCTGGGTCTGAAGATCGCATGTTGTTAGTGAGTTGGAGTTTAGTAAACTGTTGCCAAAGATCAGCCATTTTTAAGCTGGACTCAATGACATCTGTTCTTGTTCCATTTGCTATAACAGGAAGACATTGCCTAAAATCTCCACCGATGACAAAAACTTTACCTCCAAATGGAATGTCATTCTTTTCTGCAACATTTGTAGTCATAACTTCACGCAGAAGTCTGTCAATTACAGTCAAAGCATATTTGGGTGCCATAGTACACTCATCAAGTATCAACAGATGTGCATTCTGTAACTGTTTGCCAGCAAATGTATCTTGTTTGATTCTGGAAACAGATATTTCATTGACAGGAACCGGTATCCCAAACAGGGAATGCATAGTATGACCTCCTTGTAACAGATTTGCTGCAATACCTGTTGTAGCTGACAGCAATACAACCTTTCCCAACCCTCTAACATGATGGATCAAAACTTTATATAAGTATGTTTTACCACTTCCTCCTGGACCATCAGTGAAGAAACATTTTGCCCTTCCATCTGCTTGATTTTGTATGGCACTCACAATTGTATCATATGTACGGTGTTCATTTTAGGACATGGTCATTTGTCGAAGTCAAAGTAAAAAAAAGCTGTTCCTGATGCCTGATTTTGACTTTGACTTTGGCAAATGACTTCCATAAATGACTTTGATTTTGATAAATGACTTTGACTATGATAAATGACTTTGACTATGACTTTGATAAATGACTTTGACTATGACAAATGACTATGACTTTGATAAATGACTTTGACTTTGATAAATGACTTTGACTTTGATAAATGGCTATGACTTTGATAAATGACTTTGACTTTGATAAATGACCTTGATAAATGACTTTGATAAATGACTTTGACTTTGATAAATGACTATGACTATGATAAATGACTATCACTTTGATAAATGACTTTAACAGATTAGCATAATTTATTTTAAAAATTCTACAGTGGGTCCACTATGGATTAGAACCGTGAATGCTGGCTTCCAAAGGCC
This sequence comes from Allobates femoralis, assembly GCA_033576535.1. Taxonomy (NCBI): domain Eukaryota; kingdom Metazoa; phylum Chordata; class Amphibia; order Anura; family Aromobatidae; genus Allobates; species Allobates femoralis. Next base: position 409,016,164 of record JARQOC010000005.1, on the reverse strand, counting down.
AAAAGCTTATCCACTAGACCATCCAGAAAGCTACTGTAAAAGTTCCCTTTTGGTATACTAACATAGATAACATGCACACAGTCTGTGTGCAGAAATCTGATGACCCTGATGTCTGAGAGCTTCTGACTTGTCATGCTCACACTCATGGTTATGACAAGTCACACATCACATTTATTTCTCATGGAGGTTAGCAGTGTAATGAAAGTACAAATCCCCAAGCAGTGCCAATGTTTCCTAGCTTCTTTTTCTGAAGGTATTATAGTTATTAATATAATTATTATCCTCTTAAACAAAACTAATGTTAAAAAAATTTTTTTTGAAACACTAATTTTGTATATATATATTATATATACTGTATTTACCAGTTTCTGTAAATTTCTATAATTGTTTAAAAAATTGTTTAACAGCATATAATAGTAATATATTTACCAGTGACTGTACATTTGTATCATTGTTTAGGAAATTGTTTAAGAAAATATAATAATAATAATTAATATTAGTAATAAATACATAATAATCCACTACCTCGATTTCAACAACAAAAATGCAGAACTGCAAACATCTTAATTTATTACTATATCTTATATCTATTAACTAGCATAATTTATTATACAAAAAGTATTCTACAGCAGGTTCAGCATGGATTTGAACCATGAACGCTGGCTTCCAAAGGCAAAATACTTCTCCACTAGACCACCAAACTAACTGTTAGGAGGTGGAGGTTTTGTTCTGCTAAGAAAATGAACATGCAGGCAGTCTGTTTGCAAAACTGTTCTGACCCTGATGGTTGACAAATCTCATTGTCATTTGTCGTGGTCAGAATCAGAATCAGACTCACGCACACTTCAAAGTGTCATGGAGGCTTGCCAGTATGAAGAAGGTTCAAATCCCCAAGCAGTAGCAGGAGTTTATTTATTTATTTTGTTAAGGTATTATTGTTTTTATTATTATAATCATTATTATTATTATTATTACACTTTCCAACCAAAATAATGTACAATTAAAAAGTTTTGACTTTGTGCTTCATTCTCATACCTGAGTATGATAAATCACTTTCACAGATGACACTTCACTTCTCACACATAAAAATGAAAATAGTTTTCCATACACAAAAGCTTTACCCCCTTTTTTCAGTGTGGCCGGACACAATGGACCTTGCTTTATTTAAAACCCACATTTCAACAATTTTTATACATTGTTTTGTTTTCAAATAACAACAATTACTTAATGATAAGCAAATTACATGTCCTGAACTGCGCATTTTAACCCCAAAGTCTCCAACACAAAGCCTATGCCCACCCACCACTAAACTATAGGCATTTAATAGAGGCACAGACATCTTTTCATTGCTTATATGCCTTTCAATGCAGACATGCGTTAAGCTCATTTAAACTGTTGTGTGACCTTAATGTATGATTTTCATAGCTCACAATGATATCTGACTGACACACATAAAGATCAGCAGATTTTTGCACGTTTGGTCTCTTTAGCAAACAAAATCACTGATGGTCTCATCTGATTGAGTGGCCTAATGGTTAAGGCTCCAGTAGGATAATTTTTTTTTTTTTTTCTTGTAAGTTATGGTGTTTAATACACAATTTACAGTAATGTTTAATTTGTGATTTCTTACATTATGGTACTGCTCATTAAAATGCAGCGAGTTTTGGGTAGATGGCAAACAACATTTTGTGTCAAATAAATAATAAATAATTGGTTTAGAACCTTTGATAATAAATTGTTGAAATGTACAGACACTTGGAAATAGATAAGTAGTAAATGACTGCCTTCCATTCATTTAGCCTATAAATGGACAACATGGCTGAAACCAATTATTAGTATGTTATGATGATTACCATAATGTAAGAAATCACAAATTAAACATTACTGTAAATTGTGTATTAAACACCATAATTTACAAGGAAAAAAAAAAAAAAATAATCCTACTGGGGGGGGTTTTGAACCAGGGTGCAACAGAGCTGTAACACTCCAGAGACTGGAGCCTTAACCATTAGGCCACTCAATCAGATGAGACCATCAGTGATTTTGTTTGCTAAAGAGACCAAACGTGCAAAAATCTGCTGATCTTGATGTGTGTCAGTCAGATATCATTGTGAGCTATGAAAATCATACAATAAGGTCACACAGTTTAAATGAGCGTAATCATGTCTGCATTGAAAGGCATATCAGCAATGAAAAGATGTCTGTGCCTCTATTAAATGCCTATAGTTTAGTGGTGGGTGCGCATAGGCTTTGTGTTGGAGACTTTGGGGTTAAAATGCGCAGTTCAGGACATGTAATTTGCTTATCATTAAGTAATTGTTGTTATTTGAAAACAAAACAATGTATAAAAATTGTTGAAATGTGAGTTTTAAATAAAGCAAGGTCCATTGTGTCCGGCCACACTGAAAAAAGGGGTTAAAGCTTTTGTGTATGGAAATAATATTTTCATTTTTATGTGTGAGTGTCATCTGTGAAAGTGATTTATCATACTCAGGAATGAGAATGAAGCACAAAGTCAAAACTTTTTAATTGTACATTATTTTGGTTGGAAAGTGTAATAATAATAATAATAATGATTATAATAATAAAAACAATAATACCTTAACAAAATAAATAAATAAACTCCTGCTACTGCTTGGGGATTTGAACCTACTTCATACAGGCAAGTCTCCATGACACTTTGAAGTGTGCGTGAGTCTGATTCTGATTCTGACCACGACAAATGACAATGAGATTTGTCAACCATCAGGGTCAGAACAGTTTTGCAAACAGACTGCCTGCATGTTCATTTTCTTAGCAGAACAAAACCTCCACCTTCTAACAGTTAGTTTGGTGGTCTAGTGGAGAAGTATTTTGCCTTTGGAAGCCAGCGTTCATGGTTCAAATCCATGCTGAACCTGCTGTACAATACTTTTTGTATAATAAATTATGCTAGTTAATAGATATAAGATATAGTCATAAATTAAGATGTTTGCAGTTCTGCATTTTTGTTGTTGAAATCGAGGTAGTGGATTATTATGTATTTATTACTAATATTAATTATTATTATATTTTCTTAAACAATTTCCTAAACAATGATACAAATGTACAGTCACTGGTAAATATATTACTATTATATGCTGTTAAACAATTTTTTAAACAATTATAGAAATTTACAGAAACTGGTAAATACAGTATATATAATATATATATACAAAATTAGTGTTTCAAAAAAAATTTTTTTTAACATTAGTTTTGTTTAAGAGGATAATAATTATATTAATAACTATAATACCTTCAGAAAAAGAAGCTAGGAAACATTGGCACTGCTTGGGGATTTGTACTTTCATTACACTGCTTACCTCCATGAGAAATAAATGTGATGTGTGACTTGTCATAACCATGAGTGTGAGCATGACAAGTCAGAAGCTCTCAGACATCAGGGTCATCAGATTTCTGCACACAGACTGTGTGCATGTTATCTATGTTAGTATACCAAAAGGGAACTTTTACAGTAGCTTTCTGGATGGTCTAGTGGATAAGCTTTTGGCCTTTGGAAGCCAGCATTCACGGTTCTAATCCATAGTGGACCCACTGTAGAATTTTTAAAATAAATTATGCTAATCTGTTAAAGTCATTTATCAAAGTGATAGTCATTTTTCATAGTCATAGTCATTTATCAAAGTCAAAGTCATTTATCAAAGTCATTTATCAAGTTCATTTATCAAAGTCAAAGTCATTTATCAAAGTAAAAGTCATTTATCAAAGTCAAAGTCATTTATCAAAGTCAAAGTCATTTATCAAAGTCATAGTCAAAGTCATTTATCAAAGTCATAGTCAAAGTCATTTATCATAGTCAAAGTCATTTATCATAGTCAAAGTCATTTATCAAAGTCAAAGTCATTTATCATAGTCAAAGTCATTTATCAAAGTCAAAGTCATTTATCATAGTCAAAGTCATTTATCAAAGTCAAAGTCTTTTATCAAAGTCATAGTCATTTATCATAGTCAACGTCATTTATCAAAGTCATAGTCAAAGTCATTTATCATAGTCAAAGTCATTTATCATAGTCAAAGTCATTTATGAAAGTCATTTGTCAAAGTCAAAATCAGGCATCAGGAACAGCTTTTTTTGACTTTGACTTCGACAAATGACCATGTCCTAAAATGAACACCGTACATATGCAACACGTAGCTGTTCATTTAAAGAATTGACTTTCTGTGCTTCCAACAATAATTCGTGTGCTTCATCATACTCTTGAAGTTGTAGAACATGAGTAGCAGGCTTTGGCAAATTAAAGACTGAAAATGTTTTTCCATGCAGTAATAACACATTTTGGACTTCACGCAGAGCATAAGATTGACAATTTTGACAATCTCCACTTTTTTTGTGAAGACGTAAGCAATAATTCTCAATTAGATGTCCCTCAAAATTTGTCCAAAGTTGAGCGGGATTTGTAGGTTGTCCAAATACACATTTGTATGCAAACAATTGCCGAAGTTGATAAGGCTTATGTAAGGAAACTGCATCTTCTAAAGTTAGGGTCCAAACACTATCATCCAATAAAAGTCCTAAAGCCAAAGCTGCAGCTTTAAATGTATCGTGCACTACTCAATTAACTGTTTTCAAAACCCATAACTCGTAGCTCCTTTCACATGCAACAGTAACAGACGAAGGCAATATCTTTCTTGATATTTCACAACAGTGTACATACGTCCAATAATTTTACTAACTCCTCGTTGTCTTGGCTTCCAACCTTTTATCCAAACGTAATGCTCTGGAATCTCATGATACAAATACTGCCTTGCATTGTTGTCATGTTGGTTCAGCAAAAACCATTCCATTAATTTTGATGTCGAGCTTAAACTTTTTGACACATCTTCAAATGCAGAATTTTCATGAAAATAAACCTGATGTTAATTTGGTAAAAGGATAGCTAAACATATAATAGCATGGGACTGGGCATGCATAGGATATGCAAATATCCTCCATGCAGCTTCTGGAGCACTCACATATCTTGAGTCAAGAAAAGTTGATGATTCATCATGACTCACTGTTGTCCGCTGTATTTCAACATTAGCTCTGTCATGGCCCTTATAGATATACTTAAAAAGATATTTCACACTTTTTATTGACGCACAGATTTCAACATTGATGTGACAGTTGTAGCGTTTTGATAAATAAGGGTTGTATGGGACTATCCATGAGTTGTTTATAATTTTTTTCTTGTGCACAATGTTCTCAATGTGTGTTCACCGATATGAAGGATACCCATCCAAATCTTTCACAGTGTGCTCTTGTAACTGTTTTGGAAATCCTTTAGTATCCTTGCTATTTTCCATGCATAGACTTTTTGGATTTGCCTCACCACATGGACCATGAACCATATGATTGATGACAATATCATACAGTTCAGGGAATTTTTCTTGGTCTGGAATTTCAGCCCACACTATATTGTCGATATCTTCCTCTGTCCGAAACTTAGACTCCACATCTAAGATAATAAGTATATGTGCATGTGGGAGACCTCGTTTCTGAAACTCAATGATGTGTACCATTGCTACAACTGTCCCAAAAAGGCAATTTTTCAGATCTTTCAAAAGGCTGGTGAGTTTCAATCGAAATATGCGTGCCACTAAGTCTGGCCTGTGTTCCACTTGCTGCCAGGGTTCCAGATTTTCTGTAATTTCTGGACATTTAGGATTACAGGGCATTGTAACAAAAATGTCAGGTCTTCCATACTTTGTCACTATAGCCATTGCGTCATGGTAACATTGCTGCATGTTTCGGGGCCTACCTTCAAAGGACGATGGCAGAATAACTGTTGTCCCAATGGGAATTCCTTTTTCAATGGATTTCTTTAGTAAATGTTCTTGAAGAACACAGTAATCCTCCACTTTCAGAAGTTTTTGGTTCATACATATAAAATTGAGGCGATTACCTTCAATTTTAACAAATGCATCGACAAAGTACTGTTGAGTAAGTTTGCCACTGTTTAAAATAGGGTTAAACTCATGTCGCACAGACAAAAGGAAACTAATACAGCATTTGTGTAATTCGTCTTACAGTGCCTTGCTGCTGTAGATTTTCATGCCATCCTTGATCCCCTCTTGAAAAAAATAATGGATACAGAAGAGCATCAAGGTTGGTGTGCAAAATGCTGATGCGCTGTGTTTTAGGAGGCAGAGGGTTGTTCAGATCTGACTTAAGATGGACTAATATATCCCCTTGAAAAGGAGGCTCTCCATCATCATTTTGAAAAACAACAGCAACCTCCCTTACACGTGGTTTATTATAACATCGAGGATCTTGCGTACGTTCTTGTTTGATTGCCATAACAATAGAAGGCATTTCAGTCCCATTTTGTATAGCCCTCTGTTGCTCCTCAGCTTCAACATCTTTAAGCATGCGATATGCGGCAGCAAATGGATTGATGTCTTGTAAATGTACAGCAATGAGATTCATGAGTTCCACATTAAACTTTTCATTTTATTATTATTATTGTTAGGTATTTATATAGCGCTATTAGGATACATGGCGCTGTACAAGTTAGAGGGTAGACAAAGACAAGTGGTCGAAGAACGACGACAAATCGACAAAACAATCGTACGGGTACAATAGGGCCAGGGATCCTGTCCGCGAGGGCTCACAGTCTAGAGGGAGTGGGGAGGGAGACAGTAGGAGGGGGAGAGGCGGGATGGTGCAGTGGTTTGGGTCTCAGTGTGTGTTGTAGGCTTGTAGGAAGAGTTGGGTCTTCAGGTTTTTCTTGAAGGTTCCCAGGGTAGGGGAGTGTCTGATGTGGTGGGGGAGGGAGTTCCAGAGTCTGCTGGAAGCACGAGAGAAGTCTTGTGTGCAGTTGTGGGAGGTGGAAATGCGGGGGTTGAGAGAAGGAGTTCCTGAGAGGAGCGCACGTTGCGTGAGGGGAGGTAGCGGGAGACTAGGTCAGAGATGTAGGGAGGGGACAGGTTGTGTATGGCCTTGTAGGTCAGGGTTAGGGTTTTGAAGCGAGATCGCTGGGGGATGGGGAGCCAGTGGAGGGCTCGGCGGAGGGGGGAGGCGGGGGAGTAACAGGGAGATAGATGGATGAGTCGGGCAGCAGAGTTGAGGATGGTGCGGAGAGGTGCGAGGGAGGTGGCAGGGAGACCGGTGAACAGGAGGTTGCAGTAGTCCAGGCGGGAGATGACGAGGGCATGGACAAGTGTCGTGGCCGTGTTGTGGTCAAGGAAGGAGCGGATGCGGGCAATGTTTTTTAATTGGAGTCGGCAGGAGGTGGCGAGGGATTGGATGTGGGGCTTGAAGGAGAGGGAGGAGTCAAGGATTACCCCGAGGCACTTGGTGTGGGGGAGGGGTGAGAGTGGGCAGTCATTGACGGTGATAGGTCGGGGAGCTGGGCGGGGTTGTTCGGGGGAAAGACGATAAATTCGGTCTTGTCCATGTTGAGTTTTAGGAAGCGGGTAGAAAAGAAGGATGCAATGGCGGATAGGCATGGAGGGATTTTGGATAAAAGGGAGGAGATATCAGGGCCAGACAGATAGAGTTGGGTATCATCAGCGTAGAGGTGGTATTGGAGTCCATGTGACTCGATGAGATTGCCTAGGCCGAGGGTGTAAATGGAGAAGAGTAGTGGTCCCAGGACCGAGCCTTGGGGAACGCCTACAGAGAGGGGGTGGGGCGAGGAGGGGGAGTGAGAGTGGGTGACGCTGAATGTCCTGTCCGTTAGGTAGGAGGAGATCCAGGAGAGGGCGAGGTCAGTAATGCCGAGAGACTCAAGAATTTGGAGTAAGAGGGAGTGGTCAACAGTGTCGAAGGCAGCAGAGAGGTCGAGGAGGATGAGGATGGAATAGTGTCGTTTGCTCTTGGTGATCAGAAGGTCGTTTGTGACTTTGGTTAGAGCTGTTTCGGTGGAGTGGTGAGGTCGGAAGCCGGATTGTAGGCGATCAAAGAGAGTACAGGAAGAGAGGTGGGAGGACAGTTCGGAATAGACGTGTTGTTCAAGAAGTTTAGAGGCAAACAGGAGGAGAGATATGGGGCGATAGTTGGAGACTATTGTGGGGTTAAGGGATGGTTTTTTTAGGATGGGCGTGATTAGGGCATGTTTGAAGGGTGAGGGGAATGTGCCGGATTTGAGTGAAATGTTGAAGAGGTGTGTTAGAGCAGGGATGAGGACTGAGGTGAGGTTAGGGATGAGGTGGGAGGGGAGCGGATCAAGGGTACATGTGGTGAGGTGTGATCGTGCTAGAAGGGAGGAGAGGTGGTCCTCTGTCACGGGGGTGAAACTGCGTTTTGGTGAGGGGGGGTGGGCTGGAGGTGGGATGGGACGAGGGGAGTGTGGGTTGAAGCTTTGTCTGAGTTAGTCAATTTTGTCTTTGAAGAAGGTGGCGAAGTCGTCGGCAGAGATGAGGGGTGAGGGAGGGGGTGCAGGGGGACGAAGTAAAGAGTTGAAAGTTTTAAAGAGTTGTTTGGGGTTGTGAGACAGAGCAGTAATTAGGGAGGAGAAGTAGGCTTGTTTTGCGGAGTCAAGGGCAGTCTTGAAGGTATTGAGGGAACGCTTGTATAGGGCGAAGTGCTCTGCGGAGTGGGATTTCTTCCATTTCTGCTCGGCTGCCCTAGTCGTCTGTCTGAGTTTTTTGGTGAGGGTCGTGAGCCAGGGTTGTCGTTGTGCTCGTGTTGTGTTAAGTGTGAGGGGAGCAGCCTGGTCGAGGGCTGTGGTGAGAGTGGAGTTGTAAAGGGAGGCGGCAGAGTCAACGCCTTGGGAAGAGGCCAAGTCTGAGAGGGGGAGGAGGGATTCTGAGAGTGAATGGAAGTCTATGAGTCTAAGGTTTCTGCGGGGGTAGAGGAGTGTCCGGAGAGGGGGTAGCGTGGTAGGGGGGGAGAGGGATGAGAATGTCAGTAGGTTATGGTCAGAGTGGGTGATGGTTGAGTGTGTGAGGTCGGTGAGGGAGCAGAGGCGGGTGAAGACTAGGTCAAGTGTGTGGCCGCCAGTGTGTGTGGTGGAGGAGATCCATTGGGAGAGGCCGAAGGAGGAGGTGAGGGATAGGAGTCTGGAGGCAGCGGCTTTGGGGGTGTCGATGGGGATATTGAAGTCACCCATGACGATGGTGGCGATGTCGGAGGAGAGGAGGTGGAGGAGCCAGGTTGTGAAGTGGTCAAAGAAGGTAGAGGGGGATCCAGGAGGGCGGTAGACAACAGCGAGTTGGAGGTTGCAGGGGGAGTAGATGCGAACAGCGTGTGCCTCGAAGGAGGGGAGGGGGGGTGGTGTAAGTGGGGAGAAGGAACAGTCATTGGCCAGAAGTAGGTCAACGCCTCCGCCGCGGGTGTTGGTGGGGCGGGGAGTATGGGAGAGAGTGAATCCACCGTAGGAGAGGGCAGCCAGGGAGGTTGTGTCAGAGGGGGTAAGCCAGGTCTCTGTGAGGCTAAGGAAGGAGAGTTTTCTGGAGATGAAGAGGTCGTGGATAAGTGTAAGTTTGTTAAGGACCGAGCGGACATTCCAGAGTGCGTCGGGTAAGGCGACAGGAGAGGCAGGGGTGGGAGGAATGGGACGGAGGTTAAGGGGGTTACGGGGGTTGGTGGTGGGTCGTTGGAGTGGGGTGGAGGGGAGTGAGATGGTATGGTGGTGTGGGCCAGGATTAGGGGAAATGTCACCGGAGAGTAGAAGGAGCAGGGAGAGGGATAGGATGTGGGAGCAGGGGAGCTTGCGTGGTGGGCGTGTAAGCCTAGAGATGGTGGGTTGAAAGTGGGGAAATAGTGTAGAGCATTGGGTGAGGTGGGTAGGAAGGATGGAGGATGAGAGTAGGATTTATTTGCTCAGTGGGGGGATGGGTGGGGGTAGTAGGAAGTGGAGAAGGATGGGGGTGAAGGTGAGAAGAAGCGGGAACATGGTGGGGTGAGTAGAGGAGGAGAGGTGGGTGAGGGCAGAGGTAGCTGGGGATCTGGTCCGGCAGGGGTGAGTTCCAGGTGATGGGTGGTCGGCCGTGGTTGGGGTGCGGCCAGGTGATGAGGTTTAGTCCGGGGAGGAGATGCAGTTCGGGGATAGGGGGTGGGATATAGCCAGGGGAGGAAGCAGCCAGAGGCGAGAGGCATGAGATGTAGCAAGAGTGGGATGCAGTCGTTGATGGGATGAGATGCAGTCACAGGTGGAATGGGATGCGGCACAGGATGGGATGCGGCACAGGATGAGATGCAGCACAGGATGAGATGAAGATTTTTTTTTTTTTTCACATTCATCCTTTCTTCTGTAGCCTCATTTGCATCAAGGATGTATAATTGTGCAAATTTTGGTGGTTCTCCTACTTCTGGGTACAGTGTTCCAGTACGATAATAGATCTGGCCATGAATTTTGAAACAATATGGTCCAAATCCAGGTAGTGGTGCAATGTTGGCACCAAATGAAGCAAACGCATGTGAACTGTTGATGCTTCTGATATTATCCATAACATTTCTACTATAGTTATGCTGTCCTCTCATCAATTCCTCAAACAGATCTGAGTATTGAGATCTCGATAACATTACTTTCCCTTTTTGATAGCAAAGACTACACTGATTGTCAGATGGTTTTTCATCAATGAAATTCAAAGAGTTACATTTACAGCAAACATCATCAATTTTACCACAGTAATGTTGAAGAATTGTTGTTTCATCATTTGTGACATACTTAGCAAGTTGATGAATACTCTGCTGGGCTTGCCTTGCTTTTCGGTTTATATGAATGGCACGAACATATCTAGTAAATATATAGCTAGTAAAGATTCATTCAGCCGATATTGTCTATGATATACGGCATCTTGTGCTTGTCTGCCAGCAGTTTCTTGTGGTGTCTCCTGTTGTCGATAAAGTCTGTGATATTGTGCATCCTGCCTTTGTCTCCTGGCAGTTTGTTCTGGTGTCACTTTATCTCGACGTTTTCGTTGCCTTGCTACTGCTCCAGCTTTTCTATCATCATTACTCGTGTATTTGCGCTTACGACCGACTAAACCCATTTCATAAACGGGAATAAATTAATTCAAACTGTCATTAACAGACTGACTGAAAGACGTCACACTATGACTGACAGCCTTCTAAAAAGGAGTAAAGTTCGTCAAACTATGACTGACAGCCTTGTAGACAGGAGTGTAAGATATCACATTGACAGCTTTGTAGACAGGAATGAAGTTCATCACACTTACTGACAGCCTTGTAGACAGGAGTGAAAAACGTCACACTAACAGCGTTGTACACAGGAGTGAAGGACTTCACACTGACTGACAGACCTAGTAGACAGGAGTAAACCACATCACACTATGACTGACAGCCTTGTAGACAGGAATGAAGGACGACACACTAACTGATATACCTTGTAGACAGGAGTGAAGGACGTCACACTGACAGCCTTGTAGAAATGAGTGACGTTCGTCACACTGACAGCCTTGTAGATAGGAGTAAAGGATGTCACACTGACTGACAGCCTTGTAGACAGGAATGAAGGACGTCACATGGACTGACAGCCTTGTAGACAGGAATGAAGGACGTCACACTTACTGACGGCCTTGTACACAGGAGTGAAGTTTGTCACACTGACTGACAGCCTTGTACACAGGAGTAAACGACGTCGCACTGACTGACGGACCTTATAGACAGGACTAAAATCCATCACAATGACTGAGAGACCTGATAGAAGTAAACTGCGTCATAGTGACTGACAGACAGGAGTAAACTGTGTCACACTGACTGACAGACCTTGTAAGCAGGAGTAAAATACATCACACTAACTGACAGACCTTGAAGACAGGAATAAACTGTGTCACACTGACAGACAGACAGGAATAAACTGTGTCACACTGACTGACAGACAGGAATAAACTGCATCACACTGACTGACAGACAGAAGTAAACTGTGTCACAGTGACTGACAGACAGGAGTAAACTGTGTCACAGTGACTGACAGACCTGATAGACAGGATTAAAATGTGTCACAATGACTGACAGACCTGATAAAAATAAACTGCGTCACACTGACTGACAGCAGTAAACTGTATCACACTGACTGACAGACAGGAATAAACTGCGTCACACTGACTGACAGACAGCAGTAAACTGTGTCACAATGACTGACAGACCTGAGAGAAGTAAACTACGTCACACTGACTGACAGACAGAAATTCGCGGCATTCAAACCACGCGCCAAACCGCAGAACTCTTCTGATTGGTCGCTGCAGCAACCAATCACACAAGTAGCACAGCTTGGTGCACGGTTTGAATTCTGTGTCTCTGATTGCTCGCCGTGGCAACCAATCAGAAGAGTACTGCTGGTTGGTGCGTGGTTTGAATGCCGTGAAGGGCACCACCGCTGCGAGAAAAGGGGCTGAATACTTATCTATTATATAATTGCCGTAGCGACTTCCGTCGGAGCGGCGCAACTTCCGGTGGCTTTGTTAGCGAGTCCAGGTTTCAAAGCGGGCATTGCGAGTCGTTGCAGATTTGCGAAGCAATGCCCACAAAGCGGGCATTGCGAGTCGCTAACAAAGCCACAGCTACCAGGGACTCGCATAGCGCTGTAGTGTACACCGCTATAGTATACTACAGTCCCATACCCATACGCTTCAGGCCTGACAGGCGTATGGCCATGGGACTGTAGTATACCATAGCGCTGTACACTACAGCCCCATGCTCTTAGCCACCCCCTCAGTGCACCGCCCCTACCCCCTAAGTGCTGCACCCCTACACCCTAAGCCCCGACCCGGTCGCTCTCTACTGCCCTCAGCCAATCAGAAGAGCCCCTCCTTTCCCATTCAAATACATTAGCGGTGTGTCGGCGATTTTATGGCCGGCCACCTGGTTCTATTTGTCGGCCCTAAAATCGCCGACACACCGCTAATGCATCTCTATGGGCAGTGAGCCCGATTTCGGATTGGTCGCCGACCAATCAGAATTCGAGCTCACTGCCCATAGACATGCATTAGCGGTGTGTCCGCGATTTTAGGGCCGACAAATAGAACCAGGTCGGCGGCCATAAAATCCCGGACACACCGCTAATGTATTTCAATGGGAAGAAATAAATTTAATAATAAAAAAAATAATTAAAAAATAATTTAAAAATAATAAAATTTCAGCGGACCTGAATGAGAACTGTGTCTCACCCTAAATAATAAATTTAATAATAAAAAAAAAATTAAAAAATAATTAAAAAATAATAAAATTTCAGCGGACCTGAATGAGAACTGTGTCTCACCCTAAATAATAAATTTAATAATAAAAAAAATAATTAAAAAATAATTAAAAAATAATATAATTTCAGCGGACCTGAATGAGAACTGTGTCTCAGCCTAAATAATAAATTTAATAATAAAAAAAATAATTAAAAAATAATTTAAAAATAATAAAATTTCAGCGGACCTGAATGAGAACTGTGTCTCAGCCTAAATAATAAATTTAATAATAAAAAAAATAATTAAAAAATAATTAAAAAATAATAGAAAAATAAATAAAAAATAATAAATAATTCAATAAAAATAATAATAAAAAAATTAAATATATGCTAATTATATCAGCCCTTCCAGCGGACCTGAATGAGAACTGGGTCTCAGCCTAAATAATAAATTTAATAATAAAAAAAATAATTAAAAAATAATTAAAAAATAATAAAAATATAAATAAAAAATAATAAATTATTCAATAAAAATAATAATAAAAAAAATAAATATATGCTAATTATATCAGCCCTTCCAGCGGACCTGAATGAGAACTGGGTCTCAGCCTAAATAATTAATTTAATAATAAAAAAAATAATTAAAAAATAATTAAAAAATAATAAAAAATAAATAAAAAATAATAAATAATTCAATAAAAATAATAATAAAAAAATTAAATATATGCTAATTATATCAGCCCTTCCAGCGGACCTGAATGAGAACTGGGTCTCAGCCTAAATAATAAATTTAATAATAAAAAAAATAATTAAAAAATAATTAAAAAATAATAAAAAAATAAATAAAAAATAATAAATAATTCAATAAAAATAATAATAAAAAAATTAAATATATGCTAATTATATCAGCCCTTCCAGCGACCTGAATGAGAACTGGGTCTCAGCCTAAATAATAAATTTAATAATAAAAAAAATAATTAAAAAATAATTAAAAAATATTAAAAAATAAATAAAAAATAATAAATTATTCAATAAAAAAATAATAATAAAAAAAAATAAATATATGCTAATTATATCAGCCCTTCCAGCGGACCTGAATGAGAACTGGGTCTTAGCCTAAATAATTAATTTAATAATAAAAAAAATAATAAAAAAATAATTAAAAAATAATAAAAAAATAAATAAAAAATAATAAATAATTCAATAAAAATAATAATAAAAAAATTAAATATATGCTAATTATATCAGCCCTTCCAGCGGACCTGAATGAGAACTGGGTCTCAGCCTAAATAATAAATTTAATAATAAAAAAATAATTAAAAAATAATTAAAAAATAATTAAAAAATAAATAAAAAATAATAAATAATTCAATAAAAATAATAATAAAAAAATTAAATATATGCTAATTATATCAGCCCTTCAGCGGACTGAATGAGAACTGGGTCTCAGCCTAAATAATACATTTAATAATAAAAAAAATAATTAAAAAATAATTAAAAAATAATAATAAAAATAATAATAAAATAATAATAAATAATTCAATACAAATAATAAATATTAATAGCTAATAATAATGTTAATTAATGCTATTATTAATGCTAATAATGCTATTATTAATGCTATTAATGCTAATAATAATGCTATTAATGCTATTAATAATGTTATTAATGCTATTATTAATGCTAATAATGCTATTATTAATGCTATTTATGCTAATAATAATGCTATTACTGCTATTAATAATGCTATTAATGCTATTATTTATGCTATTAATGCTAATATATTATCCTATTAATGGATATTATTAATGCATATTAATGCTAATAATAAAAAGCTATTAATGCTATTAATATGCTAATAATAATGCTATTAATGCTATTAATAATGTTATTAATGCTATTATTAATGCTTAATTAATATGCTATTATTAATGCTATTTAATGCTATATAATAATGCTATTAATGCTATTAATAATGCTATTAATGCTATTACATTTATGCTTATTAATGCTATTATGAATGCTAATAATGCTATTATTAATGCTATTAATGCTAATAAATAATGCTATTCATGCTAATAATATTGCTATTAATGCTCTTTTAATGCTAATACTAATGCATATTAATGCTATTTTTTTATGCTATTAATTCTATTATTATATGCTATTTAATGCTATTAATAATGCATATTAATAATGCTATTAATCTCTATTAATGCTATTAATAATGCTATTCATGCTATTAATAATACTATTAATGCTATTAATGCTCATAATAATGCTATTAATGCTATTAATAATGTTATTAATGCTATTATTAATGCTAATAATGCTATTATTAATGCTATTAATGCTAATAATAATGCTATTAATGCTATTATTAATGTTATTAATGCTATTATTAATGCTAATAATGCTATTATTAATGCTATTTATGCTAATAATAATGCTATTAATGCTATTAATAATGCTATTAATGCTATTATTAATGCTAATAATGCTATTATTAATGCTATTCATGCTAATAATAATGCTATTAATGCTATTAATAATGCTATTAATGCTATTATTTATGCTATTAATGCTAATATTTATCCTATTAATGGTATTATTAATGCTATTAATGCTAATAATAATGCTATTAATGCTATTAATGCTAATAATAATGCTATTAATGCTATTAATAATGTTATTAATGCTATTATTAATGCTAATAATGCTGCTATTATTAATGCTATTAATGCTAATAATAATGCTATTAATGCTATTAATAATGCTATTAATGCTATTAATTATGCTATTAATGCTATTAATGCTAATATTTATCCTATTAATGCTATTAATGCTATTAATAATGCTATTCATGCTAATAATATTGCTATTAATGCTCTTTATGCTAATACTAATGCTATTAATGCTATTTTTTATGCTATTAATTCTATTATTTATGCTATTAATGCTATTAATAATGCTATTAATAATGCTATTAATCCTATTAATGCTATTAATAATGCTATTCATGCTATTAATAATACTATTAATGCTATTAATGCTAATAATAATGCTATTAATGCTATTAATAATGTTATTAATGCTATTATTAATGCTAATAATGCTATTATTAATGCTATTTATGCTAATAATAATGCTATTAATGCTATTAATAATGCTATTAATGCTTTTATTTATGCTATTAATGCTATTAATGCTAATATTTATCCTATTAATGGTATTATTAATGCTATTAATGCTAATAATAATGCTATTAATGCTAATAATAATGCTATTAATGCTATTAATAATGTTATTAATGCTATTATTAATGCTAATAATGCTATTATTAATGCTATTAATGCTAATAATAATGCTATTAATGCTATTAATAATGCTATTAATGCTATTAATTATGCTATTAATGCTATTAATGCTAATATTTATCCTATTAATGGTATTATTAATGCTATTAATAATGCTATTAATGCTAATATTTATCCTATTAATGCTATTAATGCTATTAATAATGCTATTAATGCTATTAATTATGCTATTATTGCTATTAATGCTAATATTTACCCTATTCATGGTATTATTAATGCTATTAATGCTAATAATAATGCTATTAATGCTAATAATAATGCTATTAATGCTATTAATAATGTTATTAATGCTATTATTAATGCTAATAATGCTATTATTAATGCTATTAATGGCAATAATAATGCTATTAATAATGCTATTAATGCTATTAATGCTAATATTTATCCTATTAATGCTATTAATGCTAATAATAATGCTATTAATAATGCTATTAATGCTATTAATTATGCTATTAATGCTATCAATGCTAATATTTATCCTATTAATGGCATTATTTATGCTATTAATGCCAATAATAATGCTATTAATGCTAATAATAATGCTATTAATGCTATTAATAATGTTATTAATGCTATTATTAATGCTATTAATGCTAATAATAATGCTATTAATGCTATTAATAATGCTATTAATGCTATTAATTATGCTATTAATGCTATTAATGCTAATATTTATCCTATTAATGCTATTAATATTGCTATTAATGCTAATAATAATGCTATTAATGCTATTAATAATGCTATTAATGCTAATAATGCTATTATTAATGCTATTAATTCTAATAATAATGCTATTAATGCTATTAATAATGTTATTAATCCTATTATTAATGCTAATAATGCTATTATTAATGCTATTAATGCTAATAATAATACTATTAATGCTATTAATAATGTTATTAATGCTATTATTAATGCTAATAATAATGCTATTAATGCTATTAATAATGTTATTAATGCTATTATTAATGCTAATAATGCTATTATTAATGCTATTAATGCTAATAATAATGCTATTAATGCTATTAATAATGTTATTAATGCTATTATTAATGCTAATAATGCTATTAATAATGCTATTAATGCTAATAATAATGCTATTAATGCTATTAATACTGTTATTAATGCTCATAATACTGCTAATAATGCTATTAATACTGCTATTACTGCTAATAATAATGCTATGGCTTATATTATTGCTATTGATGATGCGATTATTATTTAAAAATGTTTAAAAAAACAATAAACATATTTTAGATACCCGATGCATTTGCATCAGGCTAACAGCTATAACTACTATAATCAAATTAATGCACGTTCTAGAATCCCGATGCATTTGCATCGGGCTCACAGCTAGTCATCAATACTGAGCAAATGGGCTGAATACTTATCATCAATACTGAGCAAAGGGCTGAATACTTATCAATACTGAGCAAAGGGGCTGAATATGTATCATCAATACTTATCAATACAACAGTAATCATATACTGAAGTCAAACAATACAAGTCTACACCAAATAGTTAAAGGGATCCTGTCACCTCCAAAATGCCTCCTAAGCTAGCAAAACATGTTCCTGCAGCATCCTATCACTAATCTCACACTTCTTTTGTCTCCTAAAAGCGTCCTGTGAAAGTGGATACAAACGTTTTAATACTTACTCATTAGTGATTATAATTAGCAGGGGCTATATTCTTTAGCCACTAGGGTGTGTTGTTTTGCAGCTATGCTGCCTGTCAGCTAAGCAATCAAAGCTGGAGAATTCTCCCCCTCACCTGTCAATGGACAGCATGGGGAAGGGGAATTGGTTTGATATGTCTCTCTTTCAACTAGAAGAAATTGAGGTCAAATCGATTAACAAGTGATTTGACTTGCACACGGGGACCCACGCGTGAGGCGTCGCCTCATGTGTGGGGTCACTGTGTCCCCCTCTAATACTCCAACTAACATATGTCCAGAGGTAGAGACAGGGCTCTGTGGGTGTCGCTGTTTGACCTCAGAGCCTGTCACTCTCCTCTATTCATTCATCAACTGCAATGTTAATCCCCCTTATAATTCGCCCCCCAAAAAAAATGCATATCACACAGGGGGAGTGACCCAGAGTTCACCACCCTCTTTTGACCCATTACCAACCGTACCGCCAAGCTTTACTTTGAATTTTTCTAAAGCGGGCTATTTAATCTATGTTATGTGCAGTCATGTGATTTCCACCACTTCCTCATAGTGGGCAGTGTTTATTGAGCAGGACTTAATACACGCCCACACTGACATAATTTCTGGTGTCCCAGTCGTTGCCATGGCGCCCGCCGCAGCTGTTCTCATTCACTCATTATCTAGGATGTATGAGGCAGCACGGCACAATTGATAGCCACGTCTCCCTGACGAAGCCGCCCAGTACGGCGAGACGCGTGGGATCCAGGGGCCCCCACTGCTCATACCTGGACACACCGTGCTCCTCAATAGTAAATGCCTATTCCTATTCCCAGGGATCACAGGGATTTTGGGATCTACATTGCTGTGCTGCAAGCTCCATGCTGTCCATTGACAGGTGAGGGGAGAAGTCTCCATCTTTGATTGCTTAGCTGACAGGCAGCATAGCTCAGAGGAGCTGCAAAAAATGAATGTCAACTTGCCATTCTAGTTTCACCAAATACTAGGTTCTGTTGGTTATCATTTCTGTGCACTACTTGATGTTTGTACCATGTGTCATCTCACATTGCTCACTGGTTCCAGGGGCTAAGTGCAATAAGATTAACTATTTGGTGTAGACTTGCATTGTTTGACTTCAGTGTATGATTACTGTTGTATTATTGGTGCTAATGAATCAGGCATGAATACAGGGTTTGAAGGGCCTTCTTTCCCCTATGTGGTATTATACCCATTATTGTTGTGGCTTTTTGCAATGTTTGTTATTGGTTTTAAATGGTTTTAATCTGTGTGTCGTTTTGCCTCAAATAAAGATATACTTTTTCATCTTACATTATTTGGATGTGGAGTGCAGTTTTCCTGTCAATTCTTTCTCTTCCAATGACAATCAGAAGAGTACTGCAGTTTGAATGCCGCGAAGGGCACCAACACTGAGAGCAAAGGGGCTGAATACTTATCATCAATACTGAGCAAAGGGGCTGAATACTTATCATCAATACCGCAGCAACCAATCAGACGCGGAATTTAAACCGCGCGCCAAGCCGCGCTACATCTATAATTAGTCGCTGCGGTTTGAAGAGTACTGCGGCTTGGCGCGCAGTTTGAATGCCGCAAAGGGCATCACCGATGCGAGCAGCCGGGAGATGACCGGCTGCTCGCAGCGGTGGTGCCCTTCGTGGCATTCAAATCGCGCGCCAAGCCACAGTACTTTCTGATTGGTCGTCGCGGCCGGGATACACGGGTCTGGCCGACGGTGGCTGCAGTGCACGCGAGCTAGCCGGTCATGTCCCAGCTGCTTGCAGTGGTGGTGCCCTTTGCGGCATTCAAATCGCGCGCCAAGCTGCAGTGGCCACGGCGACCAATCACAGAAGTAGCGCCGCTTGGCGCGTGGTTTGAATTTTGCTCCTCTGATTGGTCGACCGCAGCGACGCCGGTCATCTCCCGGCTGGCTCGCGCGCGCTGCGGCCACCGTCGGCCAAACCCGTGTATCCCAGTCGCTGGGCTGCAAATTGACATGAAATTCAAACTTTTAATTTGCGCGCCTATTTGCACAGCCTGCGCTCATTGGTGGCTGCCTCCGGCGGGCACCAATGAGCGGACTCTGTCTGGCGCACGATTTCTGTGACCGACAGACGCCTTAGACAGTTATATAGTAGATCAAAAAACAAAAAAACAATTGTGTAATTGCACTTTTTTTTTTCATTGCATTTAGAATTTTTTACTGTTTTCCAGTACACTATATATATACGAAGCCCTCATAAGTCAATACTTACAGAAAAATAAAAGTTATGGCTCTTGGAAGAAGGGAAGGAAAACCAGAAGATTTTTAATTGCATGTGGATGAAGGGGTTAAACACCTTTAGGATGAATCATAATGGACATTGTGAGCCAGTGCTTCTCATTAAAACATCAGTGTCTAACCTCATGATATATACAATAAATCCAGGGGCGGACTGGCCCAGGTGGCAGGGGGCAAGTGCCCCCCAGGCTGGTGCTTTTGCCCCAATTTAGGGCCGCCCCTTTAATTATACGGGCCCCCCCGCTCATCAGGGCTGCAGAATCCGGCTGCCACCCGGGACGAGCTCTGCCAGTCAGCCCCTGAATATATCTTATGGATAAATAGGCAAAAATTCCCACCATCACACTCCAAAATCTTGTTGAAAGCCTTCCCAGAAAATTGGAAGTTGTTATAGCTGGAAAGGGAGGACATACTCCATGTGAATGCTGATGGATTTAGATAAAATTAGATTACATAAAATCTTATGTGGGTGTAATGTGTAGGTGCCCCATTACATTTATCCATATAGTGTATGCAGGTAACAATATAACCTCTGCTGCTTAAGTAGCTGTTAATGTCAATTAAAATTAGATTATCTAACAGAATTTCCTGCACATTGTTCCTGACTGTTGTTCTTCTTCATATGCATAAACGTAATGATTCTACTAGTTCACGCAATACATCCATTTAAGCTATTGCTCCTTGTATATGACTATGTGCTGAAAACAATGAGTTGGAAGCTAATTGCTGCAAAAGTGCTCATGATATTTCAAAATCTGTGAAACAGCTCAGCTCCCATGTAACCTTAATGGGCTTAATGGAGCCATCTAGTAATATAATGTATTAAAGCATAGTAGTTTGCCAAATCAAAAGCATTGATACCAAATGCATAAGTCTTAAATATTGGCTGAAGTGTACACAGGGGCGGGCTGGTGCACTTTTCCCTGAGTGGCGACATTTTTTTCCCAGCCCTTGCAGGTGAGGACCAGGGGGAAGGGGGTGCTGGCGGTTGTGAAATGAGGAGGGGGGGTGTCGCGGTTGACGTAAGGAGCAGTAGGTGGGGTGTTGGGGGGGTGGTACACTCACCACGCTTCCCGGCGGCCGCGTCCGATGGTAACTGCTGAGATACATGCAGCCGCGGCCGCAAATCAAAGCTGTCGGCCCGTCTTACTATGGGGGCGGCCCTAAATGAGGACATTTCCACCAGCCTGGGGGGCACTTGCCCCTGCCACCTGGGCCAGTCCACCCCTGAGTGTCCAAGACCCATGACGGTGTGACAATACTTGTTAAAACAAAAAAAGTACTAAAGTGTATACGGCATATTGTTTGTTTTTTTTTTTTATTGTCAATACACATGTTAAAAAAACATTTCATATTTGCTCCTGGGATCTGTTGCAGCCAATTTTCCAATTTAGGGGTCACTGCTCCAAGTGCTCCTATCACCATTGGAATCACCAATGCCTTTCTGAACTGGATTCATGTACTAGTTCATAGGGTTCTGTAGCTTGAAGGCTTTGATGCCAGACAAGAGCTTCCATGTTGTTGTGAGGCAGGTTATTGGGTGGTAGTTGGATGGAATTGTTCCTTTGTGAGGATCCTTTATGATCAGCACTGTTCTTCCTTGTGTTAGACAAGCCGGGTAGACCCATAGAAGCACCAGACAGGTGCAAAATGGCACTGTAGTCCTGTGCCTCCTGCACCACCTCCCCTCTGCATCACTGACACATGTTGTCTCCGAACTTTAATGGCATAATTTGTCAATAAAGAAGTTGCCCGGGCATAGTAACTGACTGTCCTTAGTTATAAGCTGAGTGTATGTCTGTGTGTATTGTATGTCCACTATACGTACCAATCCTGCCTCCCCCCAAACGGCACCATCCACCTACGCTCCCCCCCAATCTACCCCTCACCCCCCTGCCCCCACCAACTCAAAACTTCTCCTACCTCAAACCTGCCCCTGAAGCCTCCCAAAACCTGCACCCCCACGTTCCTAAAAAATGTCCCCCTCGCTCCCTTAACCTGCACCCCTCCAAACCCGCCCCCCAAACCTGCCCCCCCAAATCCACACCCCCCTACAAACCCTGAGTCAAATGGGGTGTGTGTGTGCAAAATTTTATGATTGCAGATGCAATAGTGCAACTTCCTTTAATGCCCATACATACATACATTCGCAAAATTTTGTGATTGTAGATACAACAGTGTGAATTCCTTTAGTGGACATACATACATTCATTCATTTCTGTAATTCTTACCTCCCTTTCTTACATGGCCCTTGAGAAAGTAGCTGTTGCCTCCCTTTTTTTCCATTTCTGAACTAATTTCTGTAATTCTTACCTGCCTTCCATTTCTGTAAATCTTGCTCATTGAGGCAAAATACAGCTTTTCTCTTAACGTGTGAGGACAATCTTCCAGTCACATTATTTTTCTTATGAGTCATAAGATCAAAATGATCAGGCAGTAACATGACATGGAATTTTATAAGCTAAAATTCTACATTCTATTGTGACATCACAATGGAGGGGAATGGTTATGTGTAGTGGGTATGGCTATGTGCAGTGAGGTATGGTTATCTGGAGTAGGTGGAGCTTGTCCCAAACATGGGTGTGGCTATGTGGAGTGGAGTGGAGTGGGGCTACATGGAGCAAGTGTGGCTATGAGGAGTGGGCATGGCCTGTAGAGTGGGTGTGGTCATGTGGAGTGGGCATGACCATGTGGAGTGGGTGGGGCTTGTCACATACACACACACACACACACACACACACATACATACATACATTCAACTTTATATATTAGATATTAGAAACTACCCTTTTTTTACAACTGTGTAGTATGTCCGATCAGAGAAGTCTGCTTCTTTTTACACTGATCAGTGATATTTTGGTCCCCAGCACGGATTATTCACATTCAAATTTGTCTACATCTCTGTTTTCAGTGAAGGATCAAGTTACATTGGCTATCTATAAATCTTAGGGGAGGAAACTTCAAAGATGCTGGAGAGAGATAAAGTCAGAAAACCACAAAAATACACTCCTGAGGTTTTAGTTCAGTTGAAATAATGTTAAAAATGCAGGATGCAAGTCATATAATAATCTGCAATAGTATTATTCCTTCAATATACATGAGATGGCCTATTGTGAAAAATCACCTCAACTGCAGTTAGACGTTAAAGAAATTGTCTCATCTTTGCAAAACAAGCATTGAAAATCCTCCCTGTTCTCAAGAATATTATATGCTTGTTGCCTAGGTAACTTACCAGTCACTTCTGCAGTCTTTCAAACCCCTTTCCAACCTGTGACGTTGTGGAACGTCAGAGAAGTCAGTGACTTCCCAACCGGTGACGTTCCACAACGTCATGGCTGGATCGCGGTCCTGTACCTCCGGTTACCAGAACTACAGCAGGAGAGTACCTTAGGTGACATCAGAAGGGGGTGGCTTTGCCGGATGGAGCAGGACCAGAGGGGAGCAGGTGCAGGCTGTGGAGCAGCTCTGATGGGAGTGGTTAAATCCCATCAGATTATTCCCATCAGGGCTGGAGGGGGCAATACAACTTGGCAGCTGTGGAGTTGGAATCCTCAGAGTGGTGAGACCCAAATGTTCTGGGCCCCCCACGCTGTGAATTGCAACCCACAGCCACCCCAGAAAATAGTGCATTCATTAGAGGCGCCATTTTCTGGTGCTGTAACCTGACTCTTCCAGTTGCCCTGGTGCCAGGTGGAAAACTGGGTAAGAATGGGGTTAATGCCAGCCTTGTGTTGGCAGCTGGCACAGGGGCTCTCCATACGCGGCATGGCGAACTAATTTTCCATTCAAAAAGTCAAATGGTGATCCTTCCTTCCGAGCCCTGCCGTGCGCCCAAACAGTGATTTTCAACCACATATGAGATATCAGTGTACTCAGGAGAAATTGCCCAACATATTTTAGGATCCAATTTATCCTGTTGCCTATGTAAAAAATGTAAAAATTGAGGCTAAAAGAACATTTTTGTGAAAAAAAAAGTACTTTTTAATTTTTATGGATCAATGTGTGAAGCACCTGGGGTTCAAAGTGCCCACTATAGATGTGCCTCCCGGTGCATACATCACGGTGGTGACTTCCTTGAACCAAGTGGAAAACTGAGTGTCATGGAGAAGTGGACACCTTCCAGATAAGAGGTTCAGAGTGAATGTCAGGCACCTAGAACAGGTGAGATTGTCCCTTTTCTACACTGTTAGATAAGAGTCATTGCCACTACTATACCTCAGATAGAGGGTGAGTGTGATAAGACGATGCCCTATAATCTATAAGGGCAACAACTGGTTGATCACATGAGATGAGAATCAACCAGGGGTGGCCCATACCAATTTGTGCACCTTTGATTTTACTAGGTTCTTATACCTTTTAAGTCAGTACTGAGTAAAAGTTAAGTTTTATGTCTATTTTTATTCTTTACTATTGCCATTTCCGCTGATTGATATAATTAACTGTTGGTAATTTGCTACCCCAAGTGGATAATTGTTTTACAAAAAATACCCCCCACAAACACAAACACTGCCCCCACTGTATAATACACACCACACAAACATGGCCCCTCTGTATAGTACATGCCACATACTGCCCCACTGTAAAATACACCCCCACTTACACACTTTGTCCATTTGTATAATACACACCCACACCCTGCCCCACTGTAAAGTAGCCCCACACACACATACGCTGCCCCACTGTATAGTACACCTCCACACACACTGCCCCTTTCTATAATATCCCCCCTTATACACACACATAGCCCCACTGTATAATTCCCCAAACACACACACAGCCTCACTGTATAATACCTCTCATTACAAACACACATAGCCCCACTGTATAATAACACACACACAGAACCCCACTGAATAATACACCATATACACTACCCCTCTGTATCATACACACAATTTCCTCAAAGTCCTTAAATCTGTCCTAGCAGTAAAACTGCCCAGTACTCAGTTCTCTCTTCTCCCCTTGTCAGGACACAATCTTCAGCTACTCTGTGGAGCGTTGCTCACCATTCTCGCTACGTCACCTGCAGCAGTGTGATGAAATTACAGCGTGATGACTTCATCACACTGCTGCATGTTGGTCCACAGCATGACACACAGTCACACACTGCTGTCAGTCCTGTACAGGACGCTGTGGATTCAAATCATTGCTGGTCTTCTGGTGGCCCTGAACAGCTGTCTGGGCACTGGACCAGTCCACCCCTGCTTAAGAGGGTTCCTGTTGTTCTGGCACCTAGGGGCCCCAGAAATGGAGTCTGTAAATTAATCTAGAAAAACGGTGCTCCAAAAATCTAATAGCATTCCTTCCCTCCCGAGCCCTGGCATATGGTCAAACAGTGCTGTACAGTCACATGTGGGGTGTTGTCATGTCCAGGATAAATTGTGTCACACATTATGGGGCATTTTTTACCAGTTTCCCTTGTCAAAATTGGAAACGTGGGATTAATACAACATTTTAGTGGTAAATATTGTATTATTACTTCTACTCCATCCTATAGTTTAACATATTGCAACACACCTGTGGTGTAAATATGCTCAGTGCATGCCTAGGTGAGTTCATTGAGGTGTGTAGTTATAAAATGGGGTCACTTGTCTGCTTTTAGGGAGAGTTGGAGGCTTTGTCAATTTTAAATGACATTTCTAAGTTATTCCAGCTAAAACTGAAATCCAATATGGCGCTTCCTCCCTTCTGAGCTTTGCACTGTAACTCAAAAGTAGTTTTCAATCACGGGTGAAGTATCGGTGTACTAAAAAGAAAATACACAACAAATTATATCATGCATTTTGAATTGTGCATTTTTTTCTGTTATGCTTGTTCAAATAAAAAAAATAAAGACTAAACAACATTTTTGTGGGGAAAATGTGTTTTTTTTTTCACTACTCAACGGTATAAAATTCTTTGAAGCATCTGGAGGTTAAAAGTGCAAATCACACATCTAGATAAATTCCTTGAGGGGTCTAGTTTCCAAAATATGGTCACTTGTGGGGGGGTTCCACTGTTTAGGCACATCAGGGGCGAACACAACATGGTGTTCGCTAATGCTTCTTATCAATTGTGTTTTAAAAGTCAAATTGTGCCTTTCCTTTCCCAGCCCTGCCATATGGCCAAATAGGTTTTCCACCACATATCGGGTATTGGCGTACTTAGGAGAAGCTTCACAACGAATTTTGGAGTCCATTTTCTCCTGTTAGCCTTATGCAAAATTTTGGGGCTAAAGTAACTTTTTCGGAGGAAAAAAGTTACATTTTCATTTATTCCTGTGAAGCACCTGAAGGGTTAATAAAGTTCTTGGATGTGGGTTTGAATTGTTTGAGGGGTGCAGTTTTCGGAATGGTGTCACTTTTGGGTGTTTTCATAGATCTCTCAAAGTCACTTCTAATGTGATGTGGTCCCTAAAAATGGCTTTGTAAATTTTGTTGGAAAAATGAGAAATTGCTGATAAACTTTTAACCCTTCTAACTTCCTAATAAAAAAAAATTGTTTCTAAAAACAGTGCTGATGTAAAGTAGTAAAGATGAGATTAGAGTACTAAAGAAGACATGGGGGCAATACAGTGGCTCAGTGGTCAGCATTGCAGTCTTGCAGCACTGGAGGCCTGAGTTCAAATCCCACCAAGGCCAACATCTCCAAGGAGTTTGCATGGGTTTCCTACCACACTCCAAAGACATTCTATACCGATAGGATGTTTAGATTGTGAGCCACAATGGGGACAGAATTGCTGATGTATAGAACATGCAGTGTGGTATATAAGTGAATAAATATTATTACTATGTAGTAGTAAATTATTTCAGCTATTTTGTGTGACATTACTCTCTTAGGGCCCTTTCACATCAGCGTTTTTTTCAAATCGCGGCAGATACGGTGAAAAAAACCGCATCTGCCGCGATTACCGCATACCGGCTACACTTGCGGCACGGTTGCGGCGCAGTTGCGGTAAACGCCATACAAGGTTGTAGGCGGACTTGCGGCAGGTGCGGCAAGTGCGGTTTTGGCACTTGCGGCAGGTGCGGCCGCGAAAAAAACCGCGGCTGACAGCATTTTTTTTCGCGGCCGCACCTGCCGCAAGTGCCAAAACCGCACTTGCCGCACCTACCGCAAGTCCGCCTATACCTTGTATGGAGTTTACCGCAACCGCGCCGCAAGTGCAGCCGGTATGCGGTAATTGCGGCAGATGTGTTTTTTTCACCGCATCTGCCGCAATTTGAAAAAAAACGCTGATGTGAAAGGGCCCTAAAGGGCATAAAAATTCAAAGTATGAAAATTGCAAAAGTCTGAGAATCACTGGGATCCGTTGAAGCATTCCAGTTATTTACACATAAAGTGACACTGGTCAAAACAGAATAAATGGTCTGGTCAGCAAGGTGAAAGGGTTAATACAGATTTGCAGAATCTCTTAAAATGAGGTTCGACTATGTGCTCACAATATATTGCACTTAATTCTCTTTTCACTGATGGGAGAAAGAGATTTCAGCAAACGTTATTTGGACAGTGACTCAGTATGCTAAGTAGTGAGCTTGTCGGAGCCAGGTTCTTACACGTTTTATTATTCTGCATGTCTGATGCCAAGGGAAGCTTTGTACACTTTTATATTGACCAGCACTGAATCTAAGTCAAGATTTAAGAGCTCAACAAACTACCAAGGGTTGGGATGTCTAAATCAGTGAAATCCGCTTTTAGGATTACATCTAATGGTAAGTAGTGCTCAGAATAACAACTACCCTGAGCTTTCATAGTGCGTAAGGAAGAGATAGCAAAAGACAGTGCTCAATATGCCACAGTGTTGCTGATATGTATACGCTATAAGAGTATCCGTCTTCTGGTAAATATTTGAAAAAACATACATTATACTTGAAAGAACTAACCGGTAATGCTACCGACAAAAAACTCTAACAATATTCTCAGAAATACAGTCATGGGAGCTATACAGAATCCTTCAGTATTAAGGGTTTATCTTCTTTGTAGCATAGCAGCAACACTTTCTACTTCCAGAAGAGTTGTGTTATCTAAATTACTCCTGACAGGGTTTACAAGTCTCACACTAAAAATATCTTACAATATGTTCTCACTGAGCAGATATGCTCTGTTTATACCTTTCTGTTGTAATTGCTGTCGTACAAGAAGATCATGCCATGTCTCACTCCCCTGAAACACGTGTTTCACCCTGCTTCATCAAGAGGAATCAGGGAAACTGACACTTAGGGACACGTTCACACTGTGTATTTGCTGTGTATTTTTACGAGAGTGCTCTTGCAGTTTTTGTAGCCAAAATCAGGAGTGGCTGATTAAAACCAGCAGTGGGTGATTAAATCCAGAAGTGGAGGACTTGTTTCTATTAGACTTTTCCTCTGATTATTCCACTCCTTTTTTGGCTACAAAAACTGCAACAGCACTCACCTAAAAATATGCAGCAAATATGCAGTGTGTGAACGCACCCTACCATAGTTAATTACTACAGGCTGTAACAGTGTATCCCTCCACCAGCCTGTGTTCATGTTCTCTAGGTAATAAAGCCTGCTTTAATGTTTCCTGGCCTGAATCTAGTGGGGGAATCTTCCTTTGTTCTTCTCTGCAGGGGACATCTCCAATACACAAACCTGTAGACAGGTTGGGGACTGGAGCATCTAGAAACTTCTCAATGTTGCAAAATGTTCAAAGGGGGATGTGAACCCTTCCCCCATCCAGGGGATGATCCAAAGAGTGAGAACAATAAGACTCATGCTTGGCCACTTCAGTTGTGAGGTGACTTTCGAAGGTCAAGGATTTGAGGCTGCGGCAAGATCCCGATACCTGTGTGTGGATTGATAGAAGCTGCCACATGGGATTGTGTTGTGTTCCTCACCTGCTGGCTCATCCAAGGACTATTTCTGCCTTTTCTCTGGCGTCAGATTAAGGGTGGTGCCTCAAACTTGTTTCTGCTGTTGTGGACTCATTACAGACTTGGCAGAATTACATGTGTGCTGTTCCATTTTCCCTGTCCAAATAAAGTTCTTTGGACTGTTCATAGGCCTGGTGTCCCTTAGTGCCCTGTTACACACCCCATGACACAGGCCAGCCTATTAAGGCAGATCATATGATATGTAAATGAGAATGTTAACCAATAAGTAATAAATGTGCAATAAATAATCGGGACATGACAATTTTATGTCACCTCATAGACGAAGACTTAGCTTCCAGTTTCCGGCTAATGCAACTAAAACTCACAACAAAGTCCTTAATGGAAATAAGAGGTGATGGGGGGAGTTTTGCATCCACATAATGCAGTGAATCCAGATGTATGTAAGGCACACAGACAGAACATGCACACTGCAGGTGCACAAGAATGGAACAAAAATGTAGCTTTTCAAAGAGAAAGTACTTATGTACTGGCACATACAGTGCATGTGTATGCAAAATATACAAGAACGGAACCAAAATACACATTGTATGTGTTTTGTAAAGAAGGAAAACTATCAGCATATTGTAAACGTGTTTATTAACTAACAGGAAGGCTGTGACATCAAGATGGGGAAGCTTTGTGGCGCTAAGAGCAGTGGTAACCATCTCTCACTCCCTGTGTGCTCTCCCCCTGTTCTCTCTCTCTCTCTCTCTTCCCCTGTGATGTCTTCTCCACTCTGTGTTCTCTCCTTTGACCTGTCTTTCTCCCCCCTGTGTGCTGTTTTCTCCCCTCATGTACTCTCTTCTTTGAGCTGTCTTCCCTGTGTGCTCTCCCCCATCTGCTCTCTCCCTTGCCCTGCATTGCCTCTCCCCTCTTGTGCTCCCTTCTTTGAGCTGTCTTGCCTGTGTAATCTCCTCGCTTGCTCTCTCTCCCCGTGTTGTCTTCTTCCCTCAATTGCTCTCCCGTTTGAGCTGCCTCCCGCCCCGTGTGCTCTCTTTTCCCTGTGCACTCCCCTGAGGAAAAATAAAACCAAAATAGGTCAAAGGTAACATTTTATTAACATTGAAAAATTTATAACAAAGGTGCTTTAATTTACATTGTATCAACATAAGGACAACTAAAACATATTTTCTTCTATTATCTATTTCTATCATCTATGTCTCTTCTACCTATGTATCTCATATTTATCTATCATCTATTTCTCTATCTATCATCTGTCATATATACATGTCTCAATCTATCCATTTATATCTATTTGTGTATGTCATATTAACCTATCATCTATGCTTCTATCTATAATCCATGTATCTCATATGGAGAACAACCTGAGGTAGACATTTGGAAAACAGCCATCCCACTCATCTCTTTAGCTGTTCACAAAAAAGCCGGCCATGTTTAAGTCAATTTAAGTCTCTCAGCAACTATGACACTGGAGCATTATATCCAGGTTCACATCACCAAGTTTTACGAACTGCATTATACATATCTCCCCTTTTATCACCTTACAATCTCAAAGATCTATCTACTGTATATCTATCCATCTATGTCCTTCCATATATCTACAGTAAAGGAAATAATAATTTGATCTCTTGCTGATTTTGTAAGTTTGCTTAGTGACAGACATGAACAGTCTATAATTTTAAGGGTAAGTTAATTTTAACAGTGGGAGATAGAATATCAAAAATAAAATCAAGAAAATCACATTGTCTAAATGGTATAAATGTATTTGCAATTTGAAGAGAGAAATAAGTACCGTATATACTCGTGTATAAGCCGACCCGTGTATAAGCCGACCCCCCTACTTTTGTCCCCAAAATCTGGGAAAACCTATTGACTCGTGTATAAGCCGAGGGTGGACCCCAGCACAGGTATACAGCCCCCAGCAGTGTGGTATACAGCAGCCTCCCCAGTGGTATATACAGCCCCAGTGGTAGTATCCAGCAGCCCCAGAGGTATATACAGCCCCAGTGGTAGTATACAGTAGCCCCAGAGGTATATACAGCCCCAGTGGTAGTATCCAGCAGCTCCAGAGGTATATACAGCCCCAGTGGTAGTATACAGTAGCCCCCAGAGGTATATACAGCCCCAGTGGTAGTATCCAGCAGCCCCAGAGGTATATACAGCCCCAGTGGTAGTATTCAGCAGCCCAGAGGTATATACAGCCCCAGTGGTAGTATACAGTAGCCCCAGAGGTATATACAGCCCCAGTGGTAGTATACAGTAGCCACAGAGGTATATACAGCCCCAGTGGTAGTATCCAGCAGCCCCAGAGGTATATACAGCCCCAGTGGTAGTATAAAGTAGCCCCAGAGGTATATACAGCCCCAGTGGGTAGAATACAGCCGCCCGCCCGCCTCCCCCATCAGTATACAGGCCCCCCATCAGGATCCAGGGCCCCCCCTCCTTGCTCCGCAAAACCTGCAAAGGAAAATCCTTATACTTATCACTCTCCAGTCGCCGCCGTCCCGCCGCTGCCATCACGATCCCCGTCTTCTTCCAGCGTCTTCCGACTTCCTGTGGTCGTAGGCAATGACGTCATTGCCCGCCACCACAGGAAGTCGGAAGACGCTGGAAGAAGACGGGGATCG
>JARQOC010000005.1:408868417-408978195 GCA_033576535.1 Allobates femoralis | reverse complement strand
GGACAGGACCTGTAGTTGCCTGGGAAACCGATCAGCTGGGGGTCAGTGGGCAAAGCGGGGGTCAGTGGGCAGAGTGGGGGATCAGTGGGCAGAGCAGGGGTTAGTGGGCACAGTCATTGGGCAGAGCAGGGGTCAGTGGGCATAATCAGTAGGAAGAGCAGGGTCAGTAGGCAGAGCTGGGGTCTGTGGGCAGAGCTGGGGTCAGTGGGCATGGTCAGTAGCCAGAGGGGGGGGTCAGTGGGCAGAGCAGGGTCAGTGGGCAGAGCGGGGGTCAGTGGGCAGAGTGGGGGGGTCAATGGGCAGAGCAGGGTCAGTGAGCAGGATTGGGGGGTCAGTGGGCAGAGCAGGGTCAGAGCGGGGGTCAGTGGGCAGAGCAGGGGTTAGTGGGCAGAGTGATTGGGCAGAGCAGGGGTCAGTGGGCACAGTCAGTAGGCAGAGCAGGGGTTAGTGGGAAAAATGAGTGGGCAGAGCAGGGGTGAGTGGGCAGAGCAGGGGTGAGTGGGCACAGTCAGTGAGCAGAGCAGGGGTCAGCGGGCAGAGTGGGGGTGACTGGGCAGAGCAGGGTTTAGTGGGCATAGCAAGGGTTATTGGGCACAGTCAGTGGGCAGAGCAGGGGTTAGTGGGCAGAGCGGTGGTCAGTGTGCACAGTCAGTGGGCAGAGAAGGGTCAGTGGGTAGAGCATGGGTCAGTGGGCAGGGTCAGTTGGCAGAGCAGGGGTCAGTGGGCATGGTGAAAGGGCAGAGCAGGGGGTCAGTGAACAGAGGGTGGTCAGTGGGCAGAGCAGGGTCAGTGGGCAAAGCAGGGGTCAGTGGGCAAAGCGGGGGTCAGTGGGCAGAGCGGGAGTAAATGAGCAGAGCATAGTCAGTAGGCAGTGTGAGGGGTCATGGGCAGAGCATGGTCAGTGGGCAGTGTGAGGGGTCAGTGGGCAGAGCATGTTCAGTGGGCAGTGTGAGTGGTCAGTGGGCAAAGCATGTTCAGTGGGCAGTGTGAGTGGTCAGTGGGCAGTGTGAGGCATCAGTGGGCAGTGTGAGGGGTCAGTGGGCAGTGTGAGGGGTCGGTGGGCAGTGTGAGGGGTCAGTGGGCAGTGTGAGGGGTCAGTGGGCAGAGCAGGGTCAGTGGGCAGAGCAGGGTCAGTGTGAGGGGTGATTGGACAGAGCAGGGTCAGTGGGCCATGTGAGGGGTCAGTGGGCAGAGTAGGGTGAGTGGGCAGTGTAAGTGGGCAGTGGGCAGAGCAGGGTCAGTGGGCAGTGAGGGGTCAGTGGGCAGAGCATGGTCAGTGGGCAGAGCAGGGTCAGTGGGCAGAGCAGGGTCAGTGGGCAGTGTGAGGGGTCAGTGGGCAGAGCATGGTCAGTGGGCAGAGCAGGGTCAGTGGGCAGTGTGAGGGGTCAGTGGGCAGAGCATGGTCAGTGGGCAGAGCAGGGTCAGTGGGCAGTGTGAGGGGTCAGTGGGCTAAGCAGGGTCAGTGGGCAGAGCATGGTCAGTGGGCAGAGTGGGGGTCAGTGGGCAGAGAGGGGGTCAGTGGGCAGAGAGTGGGGGTCAGTGGGCAGAGCAGGGTCAGTGGGCAGAGTAGGGGTGAGGGGGCAGAGAGGGGTCAGGGGGCAGAGTTGGGGGTGAGTGGGCAGAGTTGGGGGGTGAGTGGGCAGAGTTGGGGGGTCAGTGGGCAGAGTGTGGGTCAGTGGGCAGAGTGGGGGTCAGTGGGCAGAGCAGGGTGAGGGGCAGAGAGGGGTCAGTGAGCAGAGAGGGGGTCAGTGAGCAGAGAGGGGGTCAGTGGGCAGAGAGTGTGGGTCAGTGGGCAGAGCAGTATCAGTGGGCAGAGCAGGGTGAGTGGGCAGAGTGGGGTTGAGGGGGCAGAGAGGGGATCAGTGGGCAGAGTTGGGGGGTCAGTGGGCAGAGTGGGGTCAGTGGGCAGAGCAGGGTGAGGGGCAGAGTGAGGGTGAGTGGGCAGAGCGGGGGCAAGAGGGCAAGTCCTGGAGTGATGCTGACAGAGACTCTGTACCGAAAGTATTTGACAAGCTCAAAGCTGCTTTTGAAAAACGCACGCAGTCTGAATTGAGGATGCTATTCTACCAGTGCAAACAGAGACTGCAAGATACCATCAGAGACTTTGCCCTCCATTTACAAGGGGCACTCCGGTCCTCAAAGCAGGTAGATCCGGCAAGTGTGTTAGAAGAAGATAAAATGCTTGCAGAACAGTTATGGAAGGATTGAGGTCAGACTACCACCACCAGCAGGTACACATGTGGGTCTTAGATCATCCAAATGTGAACTTTAATGATTTAAAAGACAGAGCTATAACAGTGCTACGAGACCCAGTGCCTGCAGAACCTGCAACCCAATCCTAGCAGGTTAACACCACTCCTGTAGACTTTAAACCTGCTTCAAAAGACCCTACAAAAGTGGAAGGGCAAGCTGTAGCAAACAACACTGATGGTGACTTACCTAACTAGGTGCTGCAGCTGACCAAGAATATGGACTATGTACTAAAACTTTGCAAGTCATGCCTGGGGCACCACCACCAAGCAAAATCCAACTAGCTGATTGCCCTGAGGATGTCCCATGGATGAAGAGGAAGAACAAGTTGCCTATTCTGGGGACCAACAAGTCGCCCGTTCAGGGGACCAACACACCATTCCAACGCAGAGTGAGTGACTACACGGATTCTTCAGGATAACCCATCTGTCTACGCTGCGACAAACCAGGCCACTTCACAAGTGGAAGTCCTTTAAACCCGAGATTCCTGGGCCCAAGGGCCAACCCCCACGAGTAGTAGGACCGGGCCCCTATGATTGGCGTAATTGGTACGTGGAAGGTCGTCCGTACCTCAACATTACCCTAGATGGAATCCCCACATCGGCCCTACTGGACACCGGGTCACAGGTTACAACCATGCCACATATCCTTTACAAACAATTTTGTTCAGATACTGATCTTAGACCCCCAGACCCTAACTTTGTCATTCTTGCAGCTAATGGACAACCACAGAATCAGGTGGGGTTCAGAGAAGTGACAATAAAGTTGGGGAGGGTGGAGTTAAAAGGCCAAGGGTTATGTGTGGTTGAAGATAATCCTGATGAGAAATACCCCTACATGGTAATTGGTACTAATGTGATTGAAAACTGCCTTGGAGAAGTGTTGTTTTTACTCCGACAGATTCCTGTGACTGCTGGTTATGGGCGGACGAGAGTCATCCAAAGAGAAATCCGAGCCCTCATCCACAAGCAACAGGTAAATCTGTCTGGGGGAGAGATTGGCAGTGTACGGGTAACCGACCCATTTCTCATTGTGTTACCACCGAAAAGTGAAATGATGATATGGTGTCGAGCAGCTATAGGTCTCAGAGGAAAGAAATACCAGGCAGTTGTAGAGCCGGTATATTCAGAGCATAGACCTACACTACTGACAGCCAGAGGGGTGGTGGATGTACGCAACAGAAGAGTACCAATCCATGCATTAAATTGTGAACAAGCAAAACTACCCCCCGTATGTTACTGTAGCAAAGCTGTACACTGTAACAACAACATATAGGCAGTAGAGCCCGTTTCCCTGTCAAATGTCAAACCAGGCGGAGGATAACAACTCCAAAGGACAGCCGGAGGAGTGGTGTCAGCATTTGCACGTAGGAACTGATGCCACCCCTTCTCACCAGAAGCACGGAGTCTACCGGGTAGCACAAGAGTTCGAACAGATATTCAGAAAACATCCATTAGATTTTGGGAGGATTAAAGGGGTACACCATCGCATACCCACAGGAGATCATCCCCTAATTAAATTGAGACACAGACCCATTCCACAAAATCACTACCAGTATGCCAAAGAGCTGCTGAGGGACATGAAGGAAGCCAGTGTTATAAGAGATAGCTGTAGTGCCTAGGCAGCCCCCTTAGTCCTAGTCAGAAAGAAGGATGGCATGATGAGGATGTGTGTGGATTACAGGGAAATCAATAAGATCTCTCACAAAGATGCTTGCCCGTTAACCCGTATAGAGGATTCTGTTGCTGCATTAAAGACTGCTAATTATTTCACCACATTAGATTTCACTAGTGGGTATTGGCAGGTCTCCGTTGCATAAGAAGACCGAGAGAAAACCGCTTTCACAACACCAATGCGCCTATGCGAGTTCAACAGCATGCCATTCGGGTTATGCAATGCTCCGGGAACGTTTCAAAGACTCATGGATGTTGCCTGGAACACTAGAACTTCGAGACGGTGCTCTTATACCTGGACGACATCATCATGTATTCCAAAACCTATGAAGAACATCTGGAACACCTGGCGAAGGTATTTACAGCTTTAGCAAAGTACGGAATGAAGCTCAAACCATCTAAAAGTCACCTGCTGAAACCAAAAGTCCAATACCTCGGGCATGTGGTCAGCTATTCAGGACTGGCAAAGACCAACCACCGTCAGCGAGGTACGTCAATTCTGAGGTTTGGTTGGGTACTACAGAAGATTCATAAAGGGCTACACAAAGATGGCAGCGCCCCTACAAGATCTTCTGGTAGGCCAATCTAAGAAGAAAAGGTCTGCAGAGACACCATTGGAATGGGGAAAAGAACAAGAAGACTCCTTCCAACACATGAAGCAGGCTCTGACCGGTGAGGAAATCCTGGCTTATCCTGATTATAACCTACCATTTGTCCTCTACACCGACGCAAGTAATGTAGGCCTGGGAGCAGTACTATCCCAGATACAAGATGGCAAGGAAAGAGTAATTGCCTATGCAGGCAGAAAACTTCGACCCACCGAGAGGAACCCGGAAAACGTCAGTTCCTTTAAGTTGGAGTTCCTGGCCTTGGTGTGGGCGATAAGAGTGGTTCAAGCATTACCTGCCAGCTTCAAAATTCACTGTCTTCACTGATAATAACCAGTTAACACACTTGGATACCGTGAAGCTTGGTGCACTGGAGCAACACTGGATGGCCCGACTATCGAACTATGACTTTACCATCAAGTACCAGGCAGGCCGTAATAATGCAAGTGCTGATGCCCTCTCCAGAAATCCTCAGTACGTTTACAAGGACTTGAAGAAGAGGAAGATGACTTGGAGGAAATAGAACTCCCAGCCTTCCATAAAAGTAGGAAGTGGAAA
Source organism: Allobates femoralis (assembly GCA_033576535.1). NCBI lineage: Eukaryota > Metazoa > Chordata > Amphibia > Anura > Aromobatidae > Allobates > Allobates femoralis. Next base: position 408,973,106 of record JARQOC010000005.1, on the reverse strand, counting down.
ATGACTGAAGACCATATCTACCAGAACCGTCAGACTGTTGCACTAAACCCGTTGCCTCACTATGGATGGAAAGAGACACAAGACAGTGATCCGGCAGTGAGCCTAGTGAAGAGGCTGGTAACCCAACCTGATTCCCAAGTTGAGAAGACCGCTCCACCAGAGGCCCAATACCTGTGGAAAAAACTAAGCAGGTTATTCATTTATCAGGGTCAATTGTGCAGACGGTATATTAATCCAAGAACACATGACATGGTATGGCAAATTGTGGTTCCAAAGAGATGTCCAAATGGTGTTAGAAGTATACCATGACGGAGCAGGACACTTTGGATGGAGAAAATTGGAAATATTATTGCGTGAAAGATTCTATTGCATCGGCATGAGGTCCTCCATAGAGAAATGATGTAAGAATTGTGGACCATGCTCATTAAGAAGAAAAGACCGTAACAGCCAGAAAGCACCACTCCAGCCTATCATCACTAAACAGCCATTAGAACTGGTAGCCTTATGGTACCTTTACATGTTGCAATAACAGCTGGCGATATGAGGCGATCTAACATGCGCGTGCACGTTTTTCATGCTCGCTTCAGATAGCCAATGGCGGCATTACACGCCGCAATCTTGCCCTGAAAGAAAGGTGATGTGCCGCACCGCAAATCGCCTTACCCACAGCGGAACCAATCAGGTAGAATTCCCTCGCCGCTTCCCAAGCCGAAATCCAAAAGGCAATGTGGGTGTACATGTTCAGAGCCGCAAGGACATAGGCGTGCCACAGTGGTCAACACCGCATCCCTTACCCGCTCATTGGACAACACAACTGCGTTACGATTGGCCAGCCGGCTCTTGAAGGCTGGCTAATACATGACGCAATTGGCTATCGGAGTTTCTCACAAATACACGCTCGTGCCGTCAATTGTGGCTCCTGCGACACACTTTCGAGGCGCCAAAGTGTCACACAGGAGCGGTCTTGTGCAGTACAGTGGATCACACTACAGAATGGCTATGTGTGCGTCTGTAGGTGATGGCGTTAACATACAAACCACACTATGGACATATGTGCCTGTAGTGGTCCACGCCATGGCAGAGTTGCCATGGCAGAAATGAAGTATGTATGTGCACACATGTTTTGTGTGTGTGTACTGAAGTGTACATATATCCCGCACAAACACCATTGCATTCTCCATGTCTGTGGACACATTCCCATGTGGGCAAACACATCATAATTGACATGGAGACAGAGTCACGGCATACAGTGTGGCCCAAAGACCTAGACATTAGCAGACAATGCTGCAGAGACCCACAATTACCATTTCACGTATCACATACCTCTGTGCATAGCATAAAGCTATGTGCAACTGCCCTGTTTCCAAAAGTAACGACAGACACAGATTGTTAGGTTTTGTTTTTTTTAGTAGTACTTCTTGTGCACAAAAAAAAGGTTTTTGAAAAACACACAAAACATGGAAAATACAAGTGGGCAAATCACACAAATAAAATCCAAATCATGAGAATTAATGGCCATACACAAACATGTGACAGTACAGACCCCCCCCCCAAAAAAACTAACTAACTAACTAACTACTTGTTCCTAAACCAAACGTAAAAAAACAATACCCAAACCCTCATGGTGCAGCCACCTGGTCACTATACCATCCACCTCATGTGTTTGCCTCACAACACCAGCCACCCTACACCTGCTGGTGCTGCCAGGCCACTGCCCTAGGGCCATTAAAGTATGAGCAGTATGCTTCTCTGCTGCTCCTGGCATCCTGCTGACTCAGACAGTGGCTCAGTGGCTGGAGTGGCGCCACAGCATGGTCGGCAGCACGCCAATCCCCGGGACGTACCTCCCCTGTTGTGGGGTCCACAGAATCCACATAATTTGCCGGCATGTATGATGACTGATCTCTAGGACGCAGGAAGTTATGCAGCACACAGCAGGCCAGCACTACCACATGGATAGATTCCAGTTTCATATGCAAAGGCGTATGAAACACACGGATCCCGCCACAGTTTAGAAATTGCCATCAATCCTCAAAACCTCTGGCAACATCCATCCATTGAGCGAGGTTTGTTGGGAATTGCATGTAGGATGGCAACAGCCAACTCACAATGGCCTCACACATCTCGGGGATCAGGCAGCTCAGCAGGGACAGTGACACAGCTGAAGTGTATTGCAGGTCTGTCCTCGAACGACCTGTTGCCAGGAACCGCAAAGTCACAGCCAAACGCTCCTCAGGTGGCACAGCTCAATGCATCAAAGTGTCTTGTCATTCTATCAATGGCCTTATGCGTTCCAAGAGGAATGTGAAAGAGTCTCGGACATACGGAGATAGTTCCGGAAATTATGCAGACTCCGATCCTCCAGCTGACGGACCACCCACATGTGGCTCAGTTTGGGCCGTTGCCGAAGCCAATCCCGAGCCCACACACGCCGTGGTCTGTGAGCCCGCAACCTCTCAACTCTATCCTCCAGCCACAATTCCTCTTCCACCAAGGCAACAGCCACGATAACATCTCCATCAGTAAAGATAAAATAGGGAGGTGGACAAGAGGCGCAATAGTGCCCTATCACTAGTGACACTTATATACAGTGGTGGTGCTGTGAAGCTGCTCACCTGGTCCAGTTGTGATCCCCACAACTGGTTTGAAGGCGTTTTTGGAAACGATGTTCCAGCTGCTGCAGGACCTCCACCAACCACTGGATAGTGGTATGTATCAAAGAAATGATGGGAGTGCTGGTGTCTCACGGTCCGCGCTGCTTCAGGGTTAAATAAACTCACCAAAGAGCCAAATCGATTTCCATCCTTTTATTCCTCCTCTCTCCTACGCGTTTCGGCGCCTATCCTGGCACCTTCATCAGGGATGGTCGATGAAGGGATGAAGGTGCCAGGATAGGCGCCGAAACGCGTAGGAGAGAGGAGGAATAAAAGGATGGAAATCGATTTGGCTCTTTGGTGAGTTTATTTAACCCTGAAGCAGCGCGGACCGTGAGACACCAGCACTCCCATCATTTCTTTGGAACATCTCCATCAGGGTCCATGATTATCACCTACCAACCCCTGCAAAAGGTGTAAAAAAAAAATCAACACATCACCACAAGAACGCATAATCACACATCCAAATTACCCACCACCTCCTTCCCTACACATCTCTTAGCCACTTAAAAACATCCTACCGAAGTCTGCTGATATGGCCACCCACATAAATATATTGCACCATTGAAGGGTCACAAACAACATTACACTGCCTTACAACCAAACCTGTTATCACTACAGCCATGGCCCTCTTCAACAAATATATCTCCATCGACCAAATAGAGAGATCATAACCATACCCCCATATAGCTGCCTATGATGTTTATGTATGAGCACAAGGCATAGGAAAAGACTAAGCTCACAAATACAGACTGATACTTGTTACCAATTAAATACAATAACATTAGACACATACTGCACCCATGTGTTTTAAGGACAAAATATCTGGCCACGCAGCAGACTATTGTGGCGCCTCGCGAAGCAGGAGTCACAGAGGGGTACTGCACCCGTAAAAGAGGTGCAGATACTACAGCTGCAGGTGGATCATAGGGTGGTGCCCATTAACCAGCACCCCACACTAGGTCACACAGTGGGAGGTTACCCGGGAGGGAATAAAATCACCTCTAGGGGGAGAGAGGAGATCTTTGCCTCAAGGTCAGAGAGCAGAATGGAAGACTAGGAACAAGGAGAGGGTCTCTCAGCTGAGGGACCAGGAGAAAGGAAAGATCCTAGGAGCAGACAGCTTGAAGGGAAGAGGAACTCTAGGGGGTTCAGCCCAGTCACCTTACCAGGCACCGGAGCCCGCACCTGTGGGATACTTCAGGACCACAGAAGATCCGGAGACCCGTGGAGTCTACATTTCTCCCGGGCACCTGAGCGACCGAAAGAGGGTACCAGACACCGCTTAATGGTTCAGCGGTCAGCCAGCAGAGGGTTATCCAAGGGGAGCAAAGGAGAGAGGACGCAGGTCAGGTTAACTTTATGGAACCAGACTTCACCACCACTGGGAAGCAGGAAAGGAACAGACGAGGGTAGAACACAACGGCACACACCAAGGGTCCACCGTACCACCTAAGATCTGCCTGCAGCCACCCATTCAGCTACCGGTCCTCATACCATCAGGAATACTGCACTGTAACTTTTGTATGCAACTAATACAATAGCCAGTAAAGTACCCAGAGAAACAGTGACTTTGGGCTCAGTTTGTTTTATTTCCATGAACTTGTTTCCTTGCAGGAACGCTGCCCCGAAGGTCCAGTCCTACACCATCCTAGCCGCGCTACCATCTACCTCCGGCAGACTGTGGCGGTGCTAGTGCAAATCACCAGACACTACGGGTGGCGTCACGACAACAAACTTTGTAAATAGTCCTCTGTAAATATCACCCCCCTTTTCAAAAGATACCCCAGGAAACAGGGTCAGGCGCGGCTGTCATTCCCCGTGACACAGTTAACCCCTTTGCCACCTGACACCTGAGTACCCCAAAGCCTGGGCGCTACACTATTGCGTACTCATCATGTCCAAGAGACATCCCTGAGGTGTTGATAAGGCATATAATCTTCACACGCAGACATTCACAGCCACATGGCCCACTCCACATCTCAGTATGGGCAGAATACTTCCATTCTGTGTGCTAAACGACAGTACTATTTGGGCAAAATTCATATGTTCCACGCAACTAACCACAGACGCCTCCTTCAAACATGATCCTGTATGGCAAAGGCAAAATGGCTTGTCAATGAGGAGGGTGTTTTGGGGCAAGAAAAGGCAATCCATCCATTTTGCAGAACACAATAGATCAATCAAACACAGCATCATTAGAAACTACATACACCAGGACTTGGGCGTCTGCTGCAGTACTCAATAATGATCCGTAATGCAAAGATGTATCAAACGCTAGACACAGCCATATCACAGATCATGTGTGAACATCAGTACTTACTTAATGACTCCGGGCAGCAAGCGTGCCGTAGCTCGGTCGTTAGCGCTTTTTATGTTGTAACCAACCAATCACACAGCATCTGCGTCATCTAATCGATGTAGCCGCCTGGGCGTTGGCAGGTGCGACTACTGATGATGCGCCAGTGCTGCTTTTTGATTGGTCATGTTGTGTTTAAAAAGTGACGTGCTGGGCCACCACCCATGCTCCTACTTCAATGTGAATTGTTCTAGTAGCGTCTCATCAAGAGAACTCTATTGGACAGACGGTAGGTTGGAGGACATGCTATTTTGCTTATCATGTATGGGATTTTCTGTGTGGCTGTAGAGCCATATCTTGCCAGATGTATGGGCGCCTTAAGGACAGCTTCATGTAGCGTCCTGTAGATGTGTGTTTTGCGATGGCTACGCATCGTAACACCCTTCCGTGTCCTATTGCACACATAATAATCCTTGAGACCAATGCCAGGACAATGTGTCCTACAGCACAACATTCTTACATAAATATGTGTTGAGGTCATTAGTGTGTGTCAAATCTTTTTTAAACGCCATGTGTGCCATTTCTCAATTACACAGCTTTGTATGTGTCCCTGGCCAAGCCCAAAATACATATAGCCAGTGCCATGTGCACCATGTCCCATCTCTGTCCACAAGTAAAGGACATTACTGCTTCTGCATACACATCGTAACCACAACACCACCTATCATTGGTAGTGCTGGACATGGATTGGCCACACAGAGTAGGGTGTGACCTGATAAGTACATGTATGTGTTTTGGTAACACACTCTTTGTTTTTTTTGGCATATGGCTGAGGGTACTGATTTTGTCAGCGACCTCCTCACCATGTACCAGGACCAGGAATGCCTGTGGTGGGTGATGCTGCCTGACTATAAAAACAAGGCATCGAGGCTGTGGCCTACGGGCACCTTGTCGAGCTAGCCAACCGGCTCGACCAAACTAAGATCTGGACGGTGCCCATGGTTGTGGAGAAGATCGAGCGCCTGCGGACCGTGTTCACCAAGGCCCATAATAAATGGATGGATGCTCGGTCTGGGGATGGAGCTGAGGAGGTCCCTAAGCCACGTCTGTGGTATTATGACCTCCTCACCTTCACCTGGGCCAGGAGGTTCCTCGGGAACACGGTGCAGCAGGCGCCTCGCACAACCATCTTTGGCCACAAGCCAAGACCCTGCCCCGTCAACGGAGGTGCGTAATTATGTTTTGTTACCTATGTACAAAGCTTCTTGGTTGCACTGATGTGTGGGTTAGAGCACATGTAGAAGGCACAATTGTATTGTTCTTTCACCATTCTTCTTCTGTGTGCTCTTCTGTGTGTTGCGTGTGGCTGTTGGCACAGATTGTGCTGTCTTATGTGGGGTCACTTGGCATATCAATTTGGAGTGTCAGGTGAGTAGAGAGCACTGGTCTACTTCTTTCTTCAGCTCTGTTTCAACCCATATACTGTGACTTTGGGTGTTAGCCATGCTCAGATAGGCACAATGCTGTGCTGGGTGGTTGGTTGTGGTAATTGATGTCAGTACATTGCAAATCTTGGTAATGTGTATGTTTTTTCTGTTTCATTTACAGGCCCCTCGGGAGCCTGGCTCCACTGCAGAGGACCCACCCGCTGGTGAGGCTCTCCCATCTACATCATTTGGAGAGTCAGTGCCTAAGCCCAGTGGTGGGAGGCCGTGCCCAGGGCCCAGCTCTGCCATACGACAAAGGCGAACACCTGCCCCACCCAACACGGAGCTGGGTACCTGGGCAAAATGAGACCTCTTGGACAGAGAGAGAGGACCCCCGCCGCTGGAATCGGGCACATCGCCAGTGAGATGGTGGGCGCATAGAGCCAGAGCAACGTACCATCGCCGAGAGGGCCATATTCTAGGTCCTGGAAGCGGGCATAGATGGGACACTGAGATGGGGTGGTGCCTTTACCTTACCCAGGAAAACCACCCCCATGCCCACTGGGCCCCAAAGATGCATGGTGAGAGGTCGGAAAAATCAGGATCCTCCACCTCCCCCACGAAGACAGCACCAGTGACCTGCCACCACTGGGTGGTATTATGGGGATGAGAGGGAGGAGCCACTGTCTGAGCCAGCAGAGGAGGAGGAAGGCCAAAGACGCTACTAGGCAATGCACTACATTGCATCAAGGACTGTTGATGTTTTTTTTCACACTAAACCAAGTGTGTTTTTTGGTTGTATTTTTGGTAATAAACCAGCCTTTGATTTGCCATACCTACATCCACATGTGTCTGGTTCTGCAGTATGGTTGTGTGTTGTGGGTGTAATGGTGATGTTTGTGTGCCAAATGGAGATCCCTCATGTCCACAATAACATATTTGGGTCATTGTAGCAAACACGAGCCTATCCATAGGTGACATGTGTGAGCACGGGGAGATTAGGAGTCTTCTGTGGCCGACATAGGCAAGTCTGTGTGTTTGTGTGTGTTTGTTAATGTGTGTGAGGATATTGGAGAGAGTGATGTAAAATACGGCTTCATCCGTGGTCCAATGGTACAGTATGGTCAGGTCTTTATCATGTCACACTGCACATCTATGCCAAGTCATTAGCCATGTGTTGTGTTTCACAATTTAACCGGGACAAGGTGTCCCTGTGTGTGCACAGACAAGGGATCACACAGTATAATTTGGATCAAGAACATTTATTCAGTGTTTTTAATTTTTGAAATATGTTTTTTAAGATTAGTAGTAGGCAAACCATACTACCCACTTTCCCAATGTGGGATACTATAAGAAAAGAACCCAACGGGGCCTAACAAACAAGGGTGCCAAAATGGCAAACGTCACACAACAAGGGTCCAACATGGACAACCAAATATAAGGGCTTTTGCCAACATTATTGGGAGGGATATGGTGGACTAGGGGTAATGGGACTGGGCTGTCTGGAGGGACATGATCATTGCCCGCAAGCGGTCCACGTGCTGTTGGGCCTTGATGTGTGCCTGCAGCATTTCGGCTACTGTTGGTATACCTGTATAGGAAAAAACGGCCATTAGTCAGTGACATGTGTAGGTGTGGGTGGGTGGATGACGTCATTGGTCTGGTGTTCACTTACGTTACAGAGCCCCATCCCTGGTTCCATCTTCCGGAGATGGGGATGCACTAACATCCCATCCAGCAGTGCGAGTTCTTGCACCTTGAGAAAAATGGAAAGGAAAAAAAAAAACATCATTACTCACATACTGATGTCAGGGACACACACCAACATGCATATTTGAAAGCTTGGAGGCCATTGCCAACACTTGCCAACAACACCAACCACTGCAGGCTCAAGGTGACTGTGTGGCCCACGGGAGCTGGAGATGGTGGGGGGGTGGATCTGCGGTTTGGGTTCGGGACCCACACGACCGGGCCTCCTGGTCTGTCCCCGTACGGTGATGCTATGGTCCCGGGGGGATGCCGGAGTTGCTGGGCCCTCCTGGAAAGGGGATGCTGGTGTCCCGGGGGGGCCGGAGTTGCTGGGCCCTCCCGGAAAGGGGATGCTGGTGTCTAGGGGGGGGGCCGGAGTTGCTTGGCCCTCCAGGAAAGAGGATGCTGGTGTTCCAAGGGGGCGGAGTTGCTTGGCCCTCCTGGAAAGGGGATGCTGGTGTCCTGGGGGGGGCCGGAGTAGCTGGGCCCTCCATGGCAGGTGATGATGGGGTCCCGGACTTGCTTCTCCCTCCATGGCAGGTGATGGGGGGGTCCCGGACTTGGTTCTCCCTCCATGGCAGGTGATGGGGGGGTCCTGGGTGGTGTAGGGGACCATCGCACCTCCTCTGACGGGTAATCATCCCCATCTGTCATTAATAAATTGACAAATTGATTTTTTAAAAATTCCACAACATAGGGCCAACATGTACTGTGTGTGTATATCAATGTCATTAGGGCGTGCAGGGTCGGCTGAAATTGTTTGGTCTGCATCGACACTATGGTTAGGGGCCATTCCTTTTTTGAACCAGACCACAACACCAGTGAGCACATATTTAGGATATTAAACACCCTTGGATTAGCAGAGGATGGATTTTTACACTAAACACAAGAGCAGACAGTAAGCATCTGGTGGTGCCACCATGGGGGCAAACATATGGCAGTCAGCTTGTAGTCACATGTCCAGATTGTGATCAATGTGTTGTGAAATGCTATGTGTCAGAGTGCGCACATATGTGCTGCCAGGTGTGATGTGGCCCTTCTAATTAGCATTAATATGTTGATGACAATTTTGGTGTCATTACACACCTATGTTCGCCCACACAAAGGTCAAGGACCACTATAGGCATCAGCATTTAGAACACATATGAAGGTATTCTGCCCCTTCATGTTGCAGTGTGACCAAATGCAAAAGCACATTGGTGACAGATTCACATGGTGGTTTATGTCAGACTATGTGCCATGGCACAATACCACATGATGGTTGTGAGGGTTTGGAGTAGGATGATTGGCATGTGTGTGTTTAGCATTGCCACATACCACGCAGCCAGGCAATTCGGGCACGAATCTCCACAATCCACCATGGGAACTTGTGTTTGAGGTCTGCCACCTTCTTCTGTATTTGCTTGCGGATCCTCTTAACACCCACTTTCCGGAGCAGGGCCCGCTGAATCCTCCTCAGAATGCTCTGCTTATTTTTGCAGACTACATGGTTATCCAGAACAGGTATTGACAGACCAAGGTCCTGCCTTTGAAGCGGAAGTATTTCAAGAGTTCTGTAACCTATACAGATGCAAGAAAATTTGTACCACGCCTTACCATCCCCAAACCAACGGAATGTGCAAAAAGATGAATCACGTGGTTATAGAATTGTTGAAAACTCTGCCCTTAGGGCCACGTCACACACACAGATAATTGTGCAGATATTGTTCGCAGATCTCTGGTTGCAGTGAAATCATGGACATATTGTACCATTTGTACACAGCCACAAAATGGAGCAATGTGTCCATGATTTCACTGCAACCAGAGGTCTGCGAACAATATCTGCACAATTATCTGTGTGTGTGACGTGGTCCTTAGAAGAGCTAAACAGATGGCCAGAGAAGTTACCAGACCTTGTTGACATCTACAACAACATACCAGTAAGCTCAACAAATTGTACCCCTGCACACCTCATGAGAGCAAGACCAGGAAAATTGCCAGTAGACTTTGAAATGGGCATTGTCGCTCCTGAAGAAGTCACCTCAGATGCAGATTGGGGATACTAGAAGAACAGAGCAATACAAGAAAGTACAGGAATGTGTTGAGATAAGTCTGGCAAAATCTAGAGAAAAACAAGAGACCAACTTTAACAAAAATGCACAAGGAACACCCTTAGCACCCCGTGAATTGGTTTTGAAAATGAAAAGAAGAATGCACAAGTTAGGGGCCTTTCACACTTGCGTCTTTTTCCTGATTTGGAAGATCAGGCAAAACCCGATTCTTACAGTATTTTGCCCATTCACTTTAATTTTGTCAGGTAGAATCTTGTTGCTTCATGTTTTCTCCTGAAATTATTAAAGAGAATGGGGAAAAAATGAATCCTGTAAGAATCAGGAAAAAATGCAAGTGTGAAAGGCCCCTTAGATGATCAATGGGAGGAAGAACCCTACACTGTAACCATCCAGTTTTGACAACCAGAAAACCTGTCTGATCAGCAAAGACAATGGCAAAACAACAGCAACAGTGTCTAGAGATCATTTGAAGAAGTGCCCTCAACAGTTCCAACCAAAAGAAGATGTACCTTGTCCAGAAGCTGAAAAAGAGTAGCCAAAGACTGTCCAGACCCTAATAGAATTACCTGCAGATTGGCACCAAATAGAAGGTACCTACCTAATACCCATGTTGATGTTCCCACAACCACCAGAAGAAACGCCAAGAGCAGAAAAACCACCTGTTGTACCGGAACTAGAGAATCCTGCAATCGGTGTACCTGCCATTCCTGCTGAGAGATCAAGAGGTCGCAGACTATTACCCAGTTTACCTGTGACACATAGACCCACTGACACTAGTCATACACTAGAAGTACTTGGAGACCAAAAAGCTAAATGCGACCAAAAACAACAGTACACTGCAGTAAAAGTATTAAATGCAAGTGCAGTATAAAAAATAGTATAACAAATACAGGGTACTTAGTGACGTGGCTTGATATAACTTTTTTTGCGCAAAAAAACGGATAGACTAAGTACCCTGTATTTGTTATACTATTTTTTATACTGCACTTGCATTTAATACTTTTACTGCGGTGTACTGTTGTTTTTGGTCGCATTTAGCTTTTTGGTCTCCAAATATGTTGGCGGTGTGAACATGTTCTTACAGACTTGTTCTCTGTGTGCAGGACTCATTTGTTTCTAATTAAGTTGCCTCTTGCTTTGCAAGAGATGAAGTTCCTGCCCCTTCTCTGGGCCCTGCACACATAGAGCCCCGTCGCCTTCAGTCCATCTCAGACACAGGTCTTGCTGGCTCCTGCTCACTGGTAAGTATACACACTAGTCAGGTTTTTTAATACAACAGTTAGGACCGCGTCAGAGATGGGTACACTTTGAAGTTAGTGACGTGGCTTGCGCAAAAAAACGGATAGACTAAGTACCCTGTATTTGTTATACTATTTTTTATACTGCACTTGCATTTAATACTTTTACTGCAGTGTACTGTTGTTTTTGGTCGCATTTAGCTTTTTGGTCTCCAAATATGTTGGCGGTGTGAACATGTTCTTACAGACTTGTTCTCTGTGTGCAGGACTCATTTGTTTCTAATACACTAGAAGTACGTAGATCAACACGTGTCAATTTGGGTAATCCAGCATTCAGAAACAGAGAATAAGCGGTAACATGTGGGAAATGTAAATACGTTTAAAATGTAAATATGTAACCAATGTCAGTGTACAGAGAAGGGTGAAGAGCAGGCTAAAACAACCCAAACCAGGTACATAACATCAAGAGGGGTGAGTGAAGTTGGCGTAAGGAGCTGTCTAGGGAGAGCAAATCTTGGCCAATAGTTGACCCCAGGGCCAGGAGGCCTACAGCACTTATGCCCCCTGTAGAGGCCCCTTCAGTACCTAGGACTGCTACGCCGAGGCACCCGTAGTGTTTGTTGTTTTAACTTTGAACTTTTAAGCCTACAGAGACTTTACCTGTTGGACTTTTTGAATTTGCTTTTTCTAATTTTAAAAATGGACCATAGCCACAGGACTGGTGGTGGCAAAAATACTTTAAACAGCCTGCAGCGAATGGACTAGCACTGTATGGACTGGTTACCTGTTTTTCCCATTTTTCGCTGTTTTTTGTAATTTTTGAGACTCTGTATAAATTTAAAATGTAAATAGTCATGTTATGTTTGTGAAAAAGGTTTCAGTCCCAGAGAACTGAAGTTAACTAAGGGGGAATGTGGCACCCCTGCTGGGGATTGTCACAGGACCCACCAGTGCAAGCAGGGATTTACACTTTGGTACACTCAGCACACAACACCTTCCACCCCAGACCTGGAGGGGGAGCTCTACTGGCTGCCTTAAGCCAGATCCCCTATAAAAGATCCAGGTCTGAGGGGAGGAGTTAGTTTCAGTTCAGTTCCAGTTAGTCTGCAGTGAGCAGAGGAGAGAGCAAAGTGAAGGAGCTGGTCGCTGGGATCAAGCCAGGCCCAGGAGCAGGGAACACTGACCCAGCTGTCTGCACCCTAGGGAGAGGGTCAGAGGCCAGTGGAGGAAGTAGAAGAAAAGAAGGGAACAGACCAGATTTCCCATTAGTTCACCCGGACACTGGAGTCCGACACTGCTAATTATCCATTGTAGCAGGAAAAGCCCGGAAGGACCAGTAGGAACTAATCCCCCTGAGGTGACAAATTAAGAGACACTCAAACCTGACCAAGCACAGGACCAGGGGCCCGAAAGGAGAATAGGGTTTCCCACAGGAGATCCTCATAGTTGGTTACAGAGTAACACCCTGAGTTTAGTTATAGGCAGACCTTACCCCAAACTACTGTACACAGTGACAGAGGAGGCCTCACAACTCTCCAAGGTGAAAGTCCCAAATTGCACCGAGGATCTGGTTACCTTCCTGGACTGTACCTGTTACAGGACATCAGTAAAAGGTACCGAAACAAAGACTATTGTATGTGTGTGCCTGTTTCACCGCCGCTGCCCACAGCGTTCACCGCAGAGACGCTACTACGACTCCCCTCATCCATCCCCGCTGCCCTGAGGTAAAGCTCCACCTGTGGGGAGCTGGAACGCCCAAGGTGCATCACATCACCTCAGAGGCTGGCCTTCAGCGCTAGTATCCAACTTACCAGGTACAACAGGTGGTGTCATGACCACATTCCCAGTCCTGGTATCCGAGTTCTACCCTGTCGACCGCCTCAGTCTTCTCCGCCGCTATCTCAACAGTATTAAGCCATTGGGTTGCTGGTCGTCCTCGTTGCTTTGTAACTTCAATTCTTCCATGTTGTCCTTCTCTAGTGATTTTTCTCTTTGTATAATGTGTCCAAAGTAGCAAGTCGTAGCTTGGTGATCCTTGCTTCAAGTGACATGTCTGGCGTGATTTCTAGACTTGCTTGTTCTTCCTGCCATCCATGGTATTGATAACATCCTTCTTCAGCACCACATTTCAAAGGCGTTGATTCTTTTGCTGTCTTGTTTCTTTATTGTCCATGTTTTACATCCGTATGTTACTACAGAAAAGATCGGACTATGTATGAGCCGTGTCTTCGTTGCCTGTGAAATATTTCTTGATTTGAAGACCATGTCCATTGACTTCATTGTTGATTTTCCATAGCTATTTTTCTATTGACTTCCAGTGTCATCACTGCATCTTGAGTGATAATTGATCCGAGTAGGTTGTAGTCCTTTACCACATTTAGTTTGTCAATGTCCATCTCAAAGGTATCTTTGTCGTACCTGGCAGTAGTCAAAATCTTTGTCTTGTCACCCCTATCCTTCATGAAACTCCAAAGTTTTGGGTGATTAACACAGGTCGAAGGCTTTGTTGTAGTCAATGAGGCAAAAATAGAGCTCCTTGTCATATTCTTTGGCCTTTTCCATTATCAATCCTCATGTTAGTAATTACATCTCTTGTTCCTCTGCCTTTTCTGAATCTTGCTTGTTCTTCTGGCAACTCTTTGTCAAAGTAAGGCTGTAGCTGTCTTTGTAGGATCTTCAGTAGTATTTTGCTGGTATGAGGTATGAGCGCAATAGTCCAATAGTTTCCACAATTAATAGCATCCCCCTTCTTCGGAATAGGAATAAACACTGATCACCAATCTTGTCTAGTCCTTGGGGCAGTTACCAGTAGTCCATATCTGTTGACTGAGGCATGTGATGACTTCTACTCCTGCTTCAGAAGACTTTATTAGCTCTATTGGAATAATGTCAAATCCAGGTGCTTTGTTTATTGACAAAAGCTTTATTGCAGCAAAGACTTCTTTCAAGCTGTTTGGTTCACTATCATGTCCAGTCTCAGTTTCTTCCCGTATCAATTATTCGTTTTTGTAGAGATGCTGGGTGTATTCTTTCCATCTTTCCTTGATATGTTTTGGCTCAGTTACTTTGTTCCTGTTGGCGTCTTTCAGCATTCCCTATCTTGGTTGAAACTTTTGTTGTATCTCTTTGATCTTTGATATGCCTTCTTGGTCTTGCCCTTCAGATTTTCGTTTTCTATCTCTTTACATATCTTCTAGTAATAAAGTTATTTGTCTGCTTGAATGGCTCTCTTTAGTCTTCCACTGATATTGTCTGCATCCTGCTCGTTACCTTTGGCCATTCTTCTTTCTTCGATGATCTTTAGGCTCTCTTCTGTTAACCATGGCTGCAGGGGTCTCTTCTTTCGCTTTTATTGTATTTCTGCCTTCTTCAGTAATCATAGTCTTAATATTTGTCCATAATTCCTCAGGCTTCCTTTCATTTCTGTCCAGTGACTTAAATTGGTTTTGCAGACCATTCCGAAAAACGTCAGGTATGTTCAAATCGAAATGGAAAATGACCTGTTGTCTTGTTCGTTTGCAGGCTTCACTCTAATCTTTGCTCTCAAAAGTTCATAATCAGTTCCACAGTCGGCTCATGGCCTTGTTTTTGAGGTAATGATTGACGACTTCCATCTTTGGCAAACACATGTAGTCAGTCTGATTCTTATAGGCCCCATGATGTCCATGTGTAGAGTCTCAGTTTGTGATTTTGGAAGAAAGTTTTCATGATGGACAGTTCATTTATCGTACAAAAGTCAACTAATCTTGCTCCAGCCTCGTTTCTTTCATCAAGTCCAAAGTTTCCAACAACAGTCACGTTTTCCACGACCCACTTTGACATTTACGTCTCCCATGATAATAAGTAGGCCCCTTATACAATGTGAGCTCTAAAACAGCCTCCTATTTACAATATGAACCACCAAATAACCTCCTATATACAGTATCAGCCCCTACATAACCCCCTAAATACAACATGAACCCCATATAACCTCTTATTTACATGCAAACATCCCATACACAAATGAAGGAAAAAAAACAAACATACTTAGCTTCCATGCACCTGCCCCGCTCTGCTCTGTCTTCGATTCATTGACTGACTGGTGTAAGATCATCTTGTCTACTGTGTCACATGCTAATTGGTGGAAGAAGGAGCTTGCAGCTCTTTCTTCCACCAATGTCTGCATCCAGAAGATGCAGATAGCAGTGACATCGGGAAGCGGGCGGCAGCAGTAAGGCATATGGCGAGGGCATAGTGCAGCCCTGGGGCGGCTATTTTCAGCCTATTGGCTGTTACACCCACCATGTTGCTGGCACCTCTACAGCAAGAAGACTGGCGGCTGCAGTGTACGCACCACTCAGGTGTTCCCGCAGCATCTGCCCAGGTTCTATCTGCTGCTTCCTGCTCCCAGGTCCTGCACACACCACACAGGTCTCTTGGGACCATGCTTAGGCTACATGCATGCAGCTTCTTAAAGAGTCAGTATGCCCTACCCGGCAATGCTTCTCAGTCTATGTCTGAGAAGCAAAGTATTTAAGATGCCTTCCCATTTTTAAGGTACCTGAACAATGTGATCTATGCCTTAGAGACACGTGGCTAGTTGTCAGGTTCCCTTGCTTTATCCAGTGTCTGTGCCATGCCTTGTCAGTTTCCATTTCTAGTCCTGTTATACCACAAGGGCTCATCTGGACCAGCGCTGCTGCTGCACCATCTGTACCAATCCTCCTGCTGCACCATCTGGACCAGTCTTCCTGTTGCATCATTTGCCCTAGTACTCAGCCATCCAGGCTGCACCTACCCAATTACTGTAACTGCTTGCCTTTCACAATCCCTGCATCCCCTACCCAGAGACTGTGCCTGTTAATAGGAGCTTGACCCCTGAAGTCAGCTGTCATAGTACCGAGACCCCTGAAGTTGCAATTGACTACTACCTGGCAGCATAAGCCTACATCTCCATCTGAGGCTCTAGTGAAGACTCGGTAGCCACACAGTTTTGCTCCTCAAAATGGAGAACTGTGTTTCAGCCCAGAGGGTCTATTCTCGGACACTTGCCACTGCGAGTGTTACCACTGTCTTGGTCTGCAATCTGGACTGGAACCACCAGAGAGCTAGATGTAGACCACAGTTGGAACTTAGTCTGACTCTGGCATAATTCATTAAGAGGGCATCTTAAACAATCTAGGTCATTAAGACTTGTATAGAAATATATTTTGGTTAAATCTCTTCCACAAATATCAAATTAAAAATATTCACCCTTAAAATACACAGTTTTGAAAGGATGAATTTTCCATGTGAACATTTAGGCACCAAGTCCAGGGATGCAAAGAGGTTAATTTGCTTATGTATTAAAAACCACCACCTCTGACTATATCCATCAAGATTTTCCCACTTATGTATTTTAATTCTCTTATGTTATTAATCTACATAAAGCTGGATAGCATATTCAATAAGTCTTGAACACTCCACAGAACACATGCTGGGCTGGCATGCTCCATTAGGCCATTACTTACACATCGTGGAACCATTTCCTCCCAGCACTCTATGAATCCTTTAGTACAGCTGAAAAATTAAATTATACTTTACCAGCTAGAAATGCTCTAGAAGCTGCCATCAAAGAAGGCACAAAACATGTATGGCGGCATTTCTCTCGACTATGGACAAAACCCCAGGCCACTTCACTGCTGACAGAAATTCGGAGAAAACTGAGCTTGAAGTGCCAAAGCGTAATTTTGTGTGAGTTGAATGGTGAAGTGTGTGCAAATTAGCAGCTTTTATTTCCTGGGCTGCGGAGACTAAACAGTAATACAAAGCACTTCAGAAATAATAGAGAAAATGAAAACCTTAGGTTTAGATATTCTCAACCTTCGGTATGTAGATCCAAAATTACATTGCTTTATAAGAGAACATTTAAACTTGTTCCCTTCGGACATTAGTTAGCGAAAACAATTACAAGTTGTCAGCAAAATTGTAGGATTTAAAAAATATATATATTTTTTTTTACTTGCTCGATTTAAAGCAATGATAAAATTATCAGTCCTTTTGATAGGGTGAAGAAAGCAAAGCAAAACTTTATCATGTAAAGGCCCCATTACACGACACAACATTGGAACGATGTCGGCAACGATCTCATGGGCGCACAGTCGTTAGGAGATCGTTTTGATATCGCTGGTGAGATGTCACACGTCTAGATATCGTGGAAGACTCACCAACGATGTTGTGAGCAGGAATCGTCGCACAACCCAGTGAACCATACCTGCTCATTGCTACTAATGGGCGAAGTCATGAACGACATCGTTATCGCGGTGTCAAACACAACGATATACCAGATTGGCTGATCGTTGATCGTGTGGTTTGAGAACATGTTCTCAAACCTGAGATCAACGATCCAATGATTTATCGTTACAACTTTGCAGAGTCACACGCAACGAGGTCGTAACGATGTCTCTTGTATAACTCCAAATCCGTGACGAATAAGCGATATCGTTAATGATGTCATGCCGTGTAACGGGGCCTTAAGAGTTATGTTGAGTCCTTCTCAATACAGCGTGGTTAGCAGGAGGTCGGACCTTACACCAGCAATATGCAGTTTGTAAGGATAATAAATATAAGATGAATTTTGTGTTTTTCCTTCAAATGATGCAATATTAGGTAAGATTCCCTGCAAGAAATAACTTAATATCTTACATCACTACATTCATCCCCATCCAACTGCCGTAACAACCCCTTTGATCTGCAAACTTTTTAACGGAACAAAATTGGAATTACTAATTTTTAGCTTCAAATTTAAATAATATTGCTTTGTCCATCTCTGCTTCCCCATTTCATTGATTAAAATGTTGGCACCAACTTGATATTCACAACATTCTATTACTTGTAAGTTTAAATTCTAACAGTACAATTGATTGCCACGTTAATCATTAATCATTTCCTATTTAGATATTTACCACGGGTGATATAAGTATTCAACATGTTCCCAATTTTCTAAATAATTATATTTCTAAAGGTACTATTGACATGAATTTCTCACCAGATGTCGGTAAAAACACATCCAATCCAACAGGCAAAAAAAATCAAACAATAAAAGTCTATAAATTTAATGATGTGTAATAATGAGAAGTGACACTGCAAAAAAGTATTGAACACAAAAAAAGAGGTGCAAAAAGCCATGGAGAGTCATGACTAGTGATGAGCGAGTACCATATTATTCACACTCGTTATACTCGTAACGAGTAGTTTTTAATGCTCGAGTACTCGTCCGAGTATCGAGTACAATGTAAGTCAATGAGCAATAGGCTCCACCCACACGCATCTGGTAATAAAATGAGTCTTTACAGAGCAGGGCAGGAGGGTAGGCTTTTTCAAATTTTCACAGCATAAAACACCTTGAAATGCCCCCCAGAGAGACCCTAACATTCAATCTGCTCTCCATGAGGTGCCAGCTGTTTACTGAAGGGAGCTGGCAATATGTTCCAGATCCATAATGATCAACAAATCACTCACAAGCAAGAGCAATAATCGCCGAGTAACGAATATTGCGAATACCATACTATTCATGGGAATATCAAATAGTAACAATTACACTCGCTCATCACTAGTCATGACACCAGCTAAACTATATCAGTAATTTAATAACAATTCTGCAACTTAGAGAAAAATCTATTCTGGTTCCACTGATGGCCTATAAAAAAGTATTTTATTACTAAGGAGCCTGGCCAAAAACATCTCATAATGGGTAAAACCTGTCAGCTGTCTCAAGACCTTAGCAATCGAATTTTTGCAAGATGTACTGAAGGCATTGATTACAGAAACATTTCTAAACTACTGAGGATTCCAGTGAGCACTGTTGGGGCCATAATCTGGAAGTGGAAAGAACATAATTTCAGCATAAACTGGCCATGAAGAGGTGCTCCCCGCAAGATTTCAGACAGAGGAGTGAAAATAATTATCAAAAGAGTTGTCCATGAGCTAAGAACCTCCTGTGGAGAGCTATAGAATGATCTGGAATCAGCGGATATTTTTGTTTTAAGGAAAACAATAGATAACGCGCTTAACCTCAATGGCATTTTTGCACACTCACCACGCAAGACTCCATTGCCAAACAAAAAGCATGCACAAGCACGTTTAAAGTTTGTTTAACGTTAGAATATAGTCTAGTCAGAAAAGACCAAAAATGAACTCTGCATAATACCCCAAAATTACAATACCAACAGTGAAGTTTGGAGGTGGGAACATTGTGGTGTGGGACTGTTTGCCAACATTCATATAATTCATATTATTTCAGAGGTACACACCCATTATTTTGTTCTTGTCTAAAGTGAGCATCTACTCAGCAATGAAACTGTAATGAATGTAAATATAACTTTGATAGCAAAATACCCGTTGAAGGCTGTGTTTTAATAATGCCAAAACACATTATATGCAATTTTATAATGTCATTTACATTTTCTCATATATAAAATATATCAACACATTTTTTCCTTGAATTTTTGTGGGAGCACCATCTCTTGGTTGTTTCTTTTCTTTACTATTGAAAAAAGGATGAATGGACAGATGTAGGGATGATGAACATGAAATAAGGGTGGACATTTCAGCAAGACAATGATTCCAAACAGACAGACAAGGAAACTTTCAAATTGTTTAAAAAAAAGAATCAGTTTATAAAATAAACCCCTCACGACCTACCTAAACATCATATGTCGTGTACACTGCTTTGATGCAGGTTCAAACACTGAGCCAGCATCTTTCCCTGCACATGTTGACCTGATCTGAACAGCCAACATGTGCCTCTAAAGGGGGTGTCACACGCGTCAATATCGCCTGCACGATATCGGCTGCACGTGACGTTGCAGCGATATTGACGCGTGTGACATACTGCATCAACCAGCGATAAATCGCTGGTTGATGATCGCCAGGTTTCAGAACCAGCTCTGAAACCTGGCGATTGTCGCCCGGTGGACACGCAGCATCGCTGCGTGTGACACCGGGACTAGCGATATTCCAGCTCCCAGCGCCTCTCACAAGCGCTGGGAGCTGGTCTCCAAGGTACACTGCGGGTAACTAGGCAGCGCGCGCTGCCTAGATACCCGACTGTGTACCTTAGTTACCAGCCTCCTCCGCTCACCGGGTGAGCGGAGGAGGCTGGTAACTAAGGTACACGTCGAGTATCTAGGCAGCGCGCGCTGCCTAGTTACCCGCAGTTTACCTTGGAGACCAGCCTGCTCCCGCTTCCAGCAGGCTGGCAGCGGGAGCAGGACATCGTGGAAACGATATTTAAATCGTTTCCATGATGTCACTGGTCAATTGATCGCTGGTGAGTCTGTCTGTGTGACAGCTCACCAGCAATCAGCCGTCAATGTCGTCAGCGATCATCTCGCTGACGACATTGACGCGTGTGACACCCCCTTAACAGTGGCGTGCAGATTAGGAGATCCACCTGCCGTTGTTAGCTAGTTAAATTGCACTGTCATTGTCCGACAGCCCAATTTATCACGTTCAGGCTGGGAGCGCGTCGTTCCCTGCTTCTATTGGCAGCCCAGTGACGTGATGACAGGGACTCAATTGGTGGTCATACCACCCGGGGGTCAGCTGATGACTAGAGAGAAAGGAACCTTTCGAAGTCCGGGTTCTGCTCTGTGCGCCGAATGCGCAACTGTTCGCAGAATAGATTGGCGAACTGTTCGGTAAATTTCTTAACTCCATTCAAATCAATAGGGGTAAATTCAAGGGCCTACAAAACTCCTTCAAAGGGGCCCAAACGCTGCCAAACACAGCTCAAACCGTTTTATTGTGGAACCTTGCTCTTTTGGCATAGACATTTGCTTGCTATAGTATTTACTTACCAAGCTTCACACCGTTTCCAGGCCCGCACATGAACCTTACAAATATGGACTGCTCCCCCCTTGATTGGTTAATGGCAGACTTAGCCCCGCACACCCTCTCCGCCAGTGCCTGTCATTGGTTGCCAGTATGGCAACCAAACTGATGTCAGATCACTGTAAAACTAAATAAATTATTGTAAAAATGGGTGTGCACTTCGCCGTATTTTTGATTTCCAGCCAAAATAGCCCTAGCAACTGGAGGCTGGAATTCTCAGAGTTTTGAGGGACAAGCATTCAGGGCCCCCACACTAAATAATTGCAGCCCACAACCGCCCCAGAATTGGCACCTGCATAAGAGATGCTAAAACTGGCAGTTACCACGCTCTTCCAGTTGCCTTGGTGCTGGTTGTAGACTGGGTAATTAAGGATTAATATCAGCTGAAAGCAAGTCCAGAAGTTAGTAATATTGAGGCATCAATCAGATACTGAATATTACTAAGGCTAGCTTCACACCACGGTTTTTGTGCATCAGGTTCTGTCCGGTTTGAACAAGACAGAACCTGATCCCGTTTGCCTCCCATGTATCCCTATGGTGCCGGATTGGTCCTATTTGGCCATCCGGTTTTGTGTTTTCTGTGCCTGATCCAGTTTTGTCCAGTTATTCACCGTGCACAAAACTAGAGACTGCAGCGGTTTTGGGCTCTGGTGAAAACAAATTGTGCAAAACAGGACAGAAACGAATCCCGGGCAATCCGGCGTTATTAACATTGGATCATTTCTCAGATCCGATTTTTTTTGCAGAGCACATGCTCAGAAATTCTGCCGTCCAAATTTCAGCACCATGGACAGCAGTATTTCATGCACAGACTGTGAATTTAGCACCTTGGACAGTGGCAGAGCAGACAAAGGCAGAATTTAGGACAATGGACAGCAGCAGAAAACGAATCCTACAAAAAACAGGATCCTGGACCAAATTTGGCCACACTGTGCTCATCCTGTGCTGTCAGGTTCAGTCAGGTGCATCCTGCAAAAAACAGGATCCAACCTGACAGTCCAAAATTGTGGTGTGAAGCTAGCCTAAGTCAGTAAGGACCCAAATAACCACAACAAATATTTTATTTGAAAATGAACCCCAAGACATTCCTTTCAACATTTTTTTTAAATTAAAATCAATTTTTTAAAGTCTCCCATTACACCCACCCCCAAAATGATGTAAAAAATAATTAGAAAAAAATGACACCCAAATAAATGCTGAAGTAATTCCAACATATGAACGGCAAGATCAGTGACTCCATCCCCCATATGGTGGGACAAAAGGCACTGCACGGCTCCTGGCAGTGTGACAAGCCATGACTTCCCTGAGGTTGTCTCAGGTTACACAGCGGGTATCACGCAGCAGGGAATCCTGCGTTGTGACCTGTGTGGTGTCAGCGCTCATAACAGACACTTTCTTGTGAGATGCGCAATATCTCGTTAAATGGAGCGGGAATATCTAACTGGTATGGTGAGACAGCGAGTGCAAGGAGCGTAAGGGAGTGCAGTGTGGTTCAAATCTGCGGGATAGCCCCTGTGTGACTTGCTCAGGCATTAACTGCAGTAATGTTTGTGATGGCACCGCTTGTCACACTGTCACCAGTGCCTGCTCTCACAGCATTTGGGGAATACTTTCTGTGAACATGACCCCTCATATGCTTTCAAGGATACGGGGAATGATTTCTGTGAACATGACCCCCCCATATGCAGTTTGATGCTTTTTTGAAGCAGATTTTGATCATCTGCATCAAAATCTGCATGACTATCCTGAAGCTAGCAAAGTCTATCAGAAGTGTTGCGCCAACATTGCTTTTTTGTCTTGCAGATTTGGTGCAGAAAAAAAGAGATCTGACACACATCTGCAAGAAAAAAAAGCAATGTGGGCACAGCCGCTCTGAACTGTCAGACTTTGTTCGCCTCAGAATACAGATTTTGATGCAGATTCTCAAAATCTGTATAAAAAAAATGCACAGTGGGCACAGGGCCTAAGAGGGTCAAGACATAGCCTCAGTTCTGGTGAAAGGTCTTCTAGGATTCATCGCGCCCCATGGGTACCTCAACAAAGACTTGTAGGGCAGTGGTGGCAACTACAGTCCTCAAGGTATGAAAAAAGTGCACGTTTTTAGGATTTCCTTAGCATTGGACAGGAGGTAATTTAATCACCTGCAGAGTTGATGATTCCAACACCTTGTGCAATGCTAAGGAAATCATGACAACATGTACTGTTTGCGGCATTTGAGTATTGCAGTTACCCAGCCCTGTGCTACAAGAGTGTGTGTAGTGTTTTGCATTTCCATACCTCACACCTTCAGGCCACAGGCATGCGGCTTGTTCGCAAGAAGTGAAGTAACTGTAACAACTTTTTAAAAAAAAAACACATGATGGTACTTCATTAATTGTTCACGTTTATAATACACAGTGATAACTTTAAAATAGACACTAGTTAGCACAAACTATAATAAGTCCAAAAGACACAAATATACACAGTATATAAGTAATTAAATTCCTTACCATGCACACGTCACAGGACACATGGTAAGGTTTTTTATTGCTAAGTAAGGACCATCCCAATGGGTTCACCTTGTCGCAGTGGGACGGCTTGTGCATTTTTATCAAAATAATGTTACCAAGTACCCTATTTATTATTTTTATGCACTATAGCATTTTACTTTTACTTTTTTTACAGCATTTGCTCTGTTTCCTTGTTATTGTTTTTATTGTATATAAGTAAGTCCCACAAGGATCAGCAGAATCCATTAACATGAGGTGCAGGTCATCATTATAATGGGGAAAGTCCATTAAGGCACAGTCCATTAAGGGCTTTGAGATGTGGCCAGCTAACACAATATGGGAAGCACAACTAGTGCTAAACTTGGGAAAGGGAAAAATAAAATTAACAAAAAACAGGCCGCACTCTTCTGAGAACTCAAAATAGTTATTATCTGGTCAATAGGGCAACTCCAGGATGGGTCAGCGACCAAAAACAGGCTTTTTTTTTTAGGACAGTCCTCCTTAATTGGAGTAAATACTTCTAGCATCTTTCTCATCACTTCCAGGGATAAATGTAGCTGTTCTGCACTCAAGTCCACTGCCAGATGGTCTCAAGGGGGGTGGGTCGCAGGGGCTACTCCTCCTCCCCCACCACCTGCCCCCCAGCACACTTCTTCAAGGCCATTGCTGGTGCGGAGGACGAAGGAATTAGGTGACGGCCATCATGTTTAGGAGACATGGGAGGAGCTTAGGCAATTCCGAATCTCTGACCGCTGTGGGTTTCTCTGCAGCTGGCATGCTAACAAGATCAGTCCTGGCCTCTAGCCGATGCAGCATCCTTTCCATGTTGGCCTCCTGCTGCCAATGTTGGAATTTGTCCATGTCGGTGACCCGACTTACGCCGAACGCAAACCACTACCCCTTGCTGCCCTTTATCTTCATGAAGGTGACCACCTCCCCAAAATACAGGGAAAAAAAATTCAAAACGTCAGAATTACATTTTTTGGTCACGGCAACATTGCAATAAAATGCAATAAGAGGTTATCAAAATATCGTATATACCAAAAAATTGTATTTCTAAAAAAATCAGCTAATGGTTCAAAGATTAAACCATCAGCCCCAGATGTCAAAAAATTACTTCATCATGGGTCTCCGAAAATGGCGGCAAAAGCAATTTTTTGGACAAATTTCTGCATTTTCTTTCAAGTAGTAAGGCTTCAGGGCACTAAATGGAAATATCAACAGTCATGCTCCGGGCGGATTGCCCTATAGGCAGGTTCTTTCCCTGGTGGTGCTAATCCACAGCACAAGCAATAATAGATATATAAAGAAAGAGGCAGCACTCACCAGTATTGTGCAGCAGTGGTCTCTTTAATCCAGCGTGTTTATGGATTCATGACAGGGTGCAGGGAGGTGACCACGGAGGGCAGACGACGACGCCGTTTCGCAAAAAATTGCTTCTACCGGACCATTCGCCTACCCATTAGGGGAATGGCCCCCGTGAATCGAGCTGACTCCAGTCACAGGGAATGCCCTTCTGACTTCTAGCAGTGAGTTTTACAAAGGCTATATTTTGGGGTACACAGCACACAGACACATGGGGGACCCCTTGCCTGAATGCAGCATACATGCTGCATTCAGTGCTGCATTTAGATTGAAATCCAGGAAAGGGGTGACAGGTCCTCTTTATTGGATAAATGAAAACTTATTATTTTGTGATCACTATTACCCAAGTGACCCCCAACCCGTATCTTTGATAGGCAGTCCGGCCTGTTGATTAATATTAGGTCCAGCATTGCCCCCCTTCTTTTTGGGTCATGAACCAGTTGTGAAAGGTACCGTAATGGTCTCTCACAGTTGTCAAAAACCTATTACCTTTGCTGGAACTGCAGGTTTCTGATCCCCAATGTATTTCAGGGTAGTTGAAGTCCCCCATAATAATGACTTCTCCCTGAGTTGCTGCTTCATCTATTTGCTTTATGAGGATATTCTCCTCCACTTCCATTATTCTTGGAGACTTGTAACAAACCTTTATCAGTAAATTATTATTTTTCCCCCTAACCTTAACTCCACCCACAGGGACTTTACATTTTTAATAGATACACATATACCGTATTATCATGTAGGATGGGTTTTAAAGATATACTCCAGTCCCTCCCTGCGTTGGTTCTATCTACGCCTCAAGTTAGCGTGTTAAGGTATGGTCACAATATTGCGGCAATATTGCTTGCAATTTCACTGGCAATTTGCCGGTTGCAGTGAAATCACGGACACATTGTTCTATTTTGTTGCCGTATACAAATGTAACAATGTGTCCATGATTTCACTGCAACCGGCAAATTGCCAGTGAAATTGCAAGCAATATTGCCGCGTGTGATGATACCTTAAATGTACATTTTCAAAATTTTAGCTAAAAATGCATGTTTTAAAAATAAGCACACAGGTAAACAGAAAAAATCAAGAGCATTTATTCTTTTGAGCAAAATCCGTAATCCACATATGCCATTTTAAAGAATTTGGCACAGAAAAAAATTGCTACAAGACAGAAAAAGAAGAGGAACTTATAAAACCCTACAAATAATGAATTAAGCCACAGGCATACCCAATCACTCTTCATAAATTATTGTCTGTTGTTTATTCCCAGCATAATGTTTCTACAGGGAAGACGTCTAAGCTGGCACAATGGCACCTGTAAAGAGGTCTGCAGAATGCTACAATCAGTTTAGCTGTCAAGTTGATTAACTTTGCTTAGTATACCAGTGTGAAATACTAAATACCGTAGTTTATACCTATAGAGTAAACCCTGGTAACAATTAGGTTATGTGCCCACTGGATGTCTGTGCTGCGTTTTTCAGCTGTACAAATACAGCTGTATTAAGTAGCAAAAAAAGCAGCACAAAAGTATTGTGTTTGAGCAATGTTTTTGCAATGAGTAAAAGGCAGCCCAAAAACAGGACACATGCAGACAGACGCAGAGACAGACAGATTCACACAGAGACAGACATACACACACTTTCTTACCCTGCCTGGCAATCCCACGGCATGCAATTCTTCTGAGCACCGTCAAGACTTGCGGGTAGGTACTAACAGGACCTGGCATGTGACTCTCAGGCTAAGTCACATGTCCAGGTCCTGTAAGTCACTTTGTGCAGGTCTTGTCAGTGACACATCACCAGAGCTCACTGTGGGATCCCCGGGGAGGGTGAGTAATTGGTGCATTTTTGCTATGAAAAACGCAGTAAAAAAAATCACAAACAGACTGTGTAAATAGCAATGGCCCAAAAACGCACATAGTAATTGACAGGCATTTTGGAGCTCATGTGTTTCTTGCAGCAAAAACAGACCATCTAAAAACACACAAGTGTGCACAGCATTTTACAAATCACAGACTTAAATGATAATGGCTGTGGATGATGTGTTTCTGCTGCAGAAATGCGTCACCACAAATGCAGCAGCAACGCACAGTGGGCACACAGCCTAAGGGCAATCTGCGCATCATTTTCCTGTTGAGGAGGAAACACTTGAAATTGCCAAATCCTTTAAAGTTAATAGTTAAAACATAGATATTCTGGTTGGCATGGGAGAAAAGATCAACTTTTCTTTCATACCATATCTCCAGTTTTAATTACAACAAATCAAAATAAACAAAAAAAACGCTTTTTTTTGGCATTTCTTTTTATATTAATCTCATGTTAAAAGTCCTATAAAGTAAAAATGTGGTATCAAGTCTTCTACTATAAGGCCAAATGTCATGCTACCTTTATTAACTCTTATTGCTTTCCATTATTATTCTAGCTGTACCAAGCTAGTGGCTAAAGATTATTTTTATGGTACAATTAAAGAAAATCTAGTGGTTTTTATTTTACTGCTGGAGTGGTGCTTCTAGTCCAAGTCCCCTGCCCCCTGTCTGATACTCACCCTATGGAGTCTGTTATTGGCACCGCACCGGTCAGTCTCCGGAGATTTCTGACCTGTCGACAGCTCCAGTGTTTCATGGCGTGCGATGGAGGTCACAAGTCAATACATCTCTATGGGAGTCTCATTCTGGTTCATGAACTTGCATAGTGAGCTTGTGACATAATGTCTGACTTCTGGCTAGTCAGAAGCTAAGTTCACAAGATGGCACCATGGGACTGGAGTGAGACTATAAAAAGGTGATGCCGCCGAAGGGCGATTATAAGACTAGGGGCAGGGGGCTGAGATTATAAGCACCAATGCAGGCCTGTTGGAGAGGCGCTTTAAAGTAGGCATAGTTATGGAACATGGTTACAAAAAGGCAAGGTCCTGAGAATAACTGCAGAGGTCTCAAGTATACAGTCCTATATACCAAGGACAAAATATTTTTTGCAAATATCAATGGCCTTCTTGACCATATCAGAGGTACTGCGTGTTGCTGTAGGAATTCATTGCTGACAATATTGTTTTATCTTTTCAGCCAAATCAATGCAATGTAGGATGCGCATCTTCTCCACCGCAAGCTGCTCCTGAGATACTTGTCCCAGAAGTTTCAGTGCAAACAGGTTCTGATCCTGCATGAAGGGCCCCACAGAAGCTCTAGGGGCCGGAGGTAAGGTTTCCAAGATACCAGACTTAAATGTAAATTTGACATTTTTGTCGCGCTTCAAGCCTGGAGCTCTTTCTTCTATCCATGTGAGTGGTCTAGAGAAATCAAAAGAGCATTTTATTAAGGCAAAAGACTTCACAATCTAATCCTTTATCTGATAAATTTACATTCGAAAAGGATTTTTTTTTTACACTTTATTAAATACCTACATCATTTTAAAGCCCAGGCCTGCCATTTATTAAAAGGATCCCGTCACATTGTACGTGCAGTCTCATCTATGGACAGCACAGTATATAGAGTGAAAAGCTGAGCAGGACAACATATAGGTTTATTGGAAAACATATTCTATTCATTGAAATCACTGATGTTTGTATGCGCAAGAGACCAGTGGGCGGTCCTAATTAATGATTAACAGCTATTTCTGCAATAACTGAGTAGAATCACCCACTGGACTCTTGTGCATATACCGTATTTTTCGCTTTGTAAGACGCACTTTTAGTCCCCCAACTTGTGGGGGATGCGTCTTACAAAGCGAAAGTGAAAGTTGTGCTTTGAGGGGGGGGGGGGGGAATGGGGGCGGCTCTGGAGCGGTGTCCGGGAGCTGGACGGGGCCAGGAACGGGCTGCAGCTGCGGGCTCTGGTCACGTGGGGCCGCTCATTATCTCCTGTAATATGCACTACATCTCGCTGTCAATCACCAGTGGGAGCAGCCCATATTACAGGAGCCGGGTCCGCAGCTGCAGCCTGTCTGCATGGTCACTGATTTCCACGCTTGCATTGCGTGGAAAGCACTGACCATACCATGGATGTGATACTCACCTAGCTTCACCGCTGCCTGCTGACCGCGATATCCCCACTGTCGGTGCTCTGCCGGCATCCGGGTGCTGTGAGCGTCGCTGCGAGTGACGTCATCACCGAGCGCAGCTCTCAGGACCCGGATGCCGGCACAGCACAGATAGCGGGAATATGGCGGTCAGCAGGCAGCGGTGAAGCTAGGCGAGTATAACATCCTTTATTATTTTTTACTGTGCGCAAAGGTGGGGGCCAAAAGGGGGCTAAACCTGCAATGGGGGCTACTGTGCCTGCAATGGGGGGCTAATGTGCCTCTAATGGAGGCTACTGTGCCTGCAATGGGGAGCTACTGTGCCTGCAATGGGGAGCTACTGTGCTTGCAATGGGGAGCTACTGTGCTTGCAATGGGGAGCTACTGTGCTTACAATGGGGAGCTACTGTGCCTGCAATGGGGAGCTACTGTGCCCGCAATGGGGAGCTACTGTGCCCGCAATGGGGGGCTACTGTGCCCGCAATGGGGGGCTACTGTGCCCGCAATGGGGGGCTACTGTGCCCGCAATGGGGGGCTACTGTGCCTGCAATGGGGGGCTACTGTGCCTGCAATGGGGGGCTACTGTGCCCGCAATGGGGGACTACTGTGCCTGCAATGGGGGACTACTGTGCCTGCAAAGGGGGATATATATACCAGTATTGACATATATATGATTTGTAAGACGGACACTGGCATTATAAGATGGACCCCATTTAACATAAAAAATTATTTTTTTTCTGTTTTCCCTTCACCAAATTTGGGGGTGCGTCTTATAATCAGGTGCGTCCTATAAAGCGAAAAATACGGTAAACACCAGTGATTTCAATGGATGGAAGAGTTTCACTGAAACTTGTATATAATCAAATTATCAGCTTTCCCCTGCCTTGTAACATTGGGCCTGTAGATCGGATGTCATTTTCAACATGATAAGTTTCCTTACAATGCTCAGGAAAGAGATGTTCTAAATACAATTTGTGAAAAAAAGCTGCAATAAAGGACCCAATTATATGAATATATACCAGCTTTGCCTCAAATGTGTCACAACAAAAGAAAAAATTGCTGGAGCATCACTGCAAACCAGGGCTGTGGACTCAGAGCCCATTTTGGTGGAGGTGGAGTCAGTAGACTCCTAAAATATATAATAAATTGGGTACAGTAGTTCAATGCAGAATGTGCTGAATATTATTATTATGAATTATTATGTTCTATCTAAATATCTTGACTATTGTGTCATAATAATGATAATGTTACCATTGTCCTACAATAAATGTATGACTTAAACATGAGTTGTGTATGAAGGAGTCAGAGTTTGAGTCAGGGAAATTCAGGAGTCGGTGTTGCAGTGGGTGGTTTGACTTACCAACTCCACAGCCCGGCAGACACAGTACTCCACTTTGATGACATTTACTTGTTGACATGATGTGCAACTCACTGCTGCTCAATGTCCCTTTCAGCACTAACATCACATTACAACAGTAAACATGCCAACATTGTTTTATTAAAATGGAGGTTGTATTTTAAAGTTAATGGGGAAAACCACAAAAAAAAATAAAAAACCATTGCCTCTTACAATCAAAGGTTACCTATACTTACCATGTGCCTCAATTTAGCATGACCAATACCACTTACTGACTCAAAATGGGCCGAACAAATGCTTTGGGGGCATTTCTGGGTGGT
This sequence comes from Allobates femoralis, assembly GCA_033576535.1. Lineage (NCBI taxonomy): Eukaryota > Metazoa > Chordata > Amphibia > Anura > Aromobatidae > Allobates > Allobates femoralis. The sequence continues at coordinate 408,942,304 of JARQOC010000005.1, read as the reverse complement.
TCTGGGCTGTTTTTGTCTTTAAGTAAACATGCCGTAAAAACAGCATAGTTTCAGCTGCATTGTGGAAATGGGAATAACTCTAGACACAGAAGTAAATCACTATAACCACCAAAAAAATCAGAAATGATCTGCACTACTCAGTGCACCAACAGGAGCATAAATAGCACGGCATTATGGAGTGAAGGAGAAGCGGGTCTACATTGCCTGTTCTCAAAAGTGACAAACCAAAATGGCGCTAACAGGACAGGGGGAATTACTGGCACTAGGTGACAATGACTAAAACAGGACGTCTAATGACCGGACACTGACCGATTGTCTGCAGTAGTAAAGTTTGCAGTCAGCTTGGAGTACTTTTCCTCCTCATTCGCTTCTTTCTTGGCTGACGTAACAGATAACTTTCCAAAGAGATCAACCAGCCATGTTATCCTGGCAATGCCACTGAATGAGGGAAACCCAAATTTCTGTTCATCTAGAGGTCCACCTAAACAGAGTCAAAACAAACATTCACTTGAGTAAGGGCCCTTTCACATCAGCGTATTTTTTCAAATCGCGGCAGATGCGGTGAAAAAACCGCATCTGCCGCGATTACCGCATACCGGCTGCACTTGCGGCGCGGTTGCGGTTTTTTCCATGCAAAGTATAGGCGGACTTGCGGCAGGTGCGGCAAGTGCGGTTTTGCACTTGCGGCAGGTGCGGCCGCGAAAAAAACCGCGGCTGACCGCGGTTTTTTTCGCGGCCGCACCTGCCGCAAGTGCAAAACCGCACTTGCCGCACCTGCCGCAAGTCCGCCTATACTTTGCATGGAAAAAACCGCAACCGCGCCGCAAGTGCAGCCGGTATGCGGTAATCGTGGCAGATGCGGTTTTTTCACCGCATCTGCCGCGATTTGAAAAAAACGCTGATGTGAAAGGGCCCTAAGAAGGGAAAATCTCATTTATTTATAGCCAGGCCCATGTTATCTCTCCACCACTGGGCCATTTTCCATTTTTATCCCCCCTTTATCCAAGAGCCATAACTTCTTGTTATTTTTCCATCAATATAGACATATGAGGGCTTGTGTTTTGTAGAACAATTTGTCATTCACGTCATTCATTTTACCATATAGTAGACAGGAAAATGGGAAACAAATCTAAACGCAGTAAAATTGCAAAAAGAAAGCAATTTGGAGTTTTTGTTGATTACCATGTTCAGTATATTGTAAAAGTGACCTGATAATATGAATCCCTAGGTCAGAATGAGTTTGGAGATGCTAAACATGTATACCTCAACCTTTACCTAAGTGGTGAAAAAACAATCTGAAATTTGCAAAAAAAAAAAAAAAAAGAATTGCACTTTTGTCACCATTTTCCGTGACCCTTAGCGTTCTCCGCTTTTTTTTTTTTGCGTCTCGAGCTGACATTTTTAATTATACTATTTTTTTGGTAGATGCAATATTTTGTTGACAAAAAACACAACTTAATTTTGGCGTTTTGATGTTTTTCTCACAGCACCATTTACCGATCAGAATAATTGACTTTATATTTTGATAGCTCAGTCATTTCTGAACACGGCCATGCCAAGTGTGTATTTTTTTATACAGTTTTATTTGGGGGCAAAAAGGGGGGTGATTTGAACTTTTTTTTCCATATTTTTAAAAACTTTTTTTTTTTTTTTTTTTTACACTTTTTATTGATACCATAAGGAGGCTTGAAGCCTGCATTGTCTGATCACTTCTGCTGTTCAGAGCAATGCTTCAGTATCCCTCTGAACTGCAGAAATGTTGATCTCCTGAGAATGCCAACACTCATACGGCATTCACAGAAACTTTGCCATGACAGCGACAGGGATCATCAGATGACCCCCGGCTATCATGACAATCCATCGCGCCAAAGTCTGCTTTTGCCTTCCTGACAAGGCCAATTAATTCAATTCTGACCAGTGTCACTGCAGTAATAACTCTGGAATGGATCCCAATGAATAGTCAGCCTAGAACATGGGCTGACTATTCAGTCACATGTCAGAGCTGACTATTCAGCCGCATGGCAGATTTCATGTGCATTCTGTAAAAGAAGAGTTTTTAATGCTGTAGAATGTAATTTAGAAGCAGCTTTTCTTTTCTTAGAGCATTCTGCTCTCCAGGGCTCATCATACTCTACATTGCTGAAGACAATATCTTTCTTTTTAAGGGTACCTTGTAAGGAATTTTTAAAGAACATATTTTTAATTGACAGTTTTTAAAGGTTATATTAAAAAAAAAATCATATTTCCAACCAGACACCAGGCGTCCAATAACTAGTAGACTGTTACTGAAGTTAAGTGGTGTCCTGGAATTAGTGTGCATTAATAGTTATGAGGTGTGCCTTTTTAGGACTTCATTGGTTTTGTTGTTTTTTTTGGAACTTTCATAATAGGTGAATTAATGTCTTAAAGTAAAAAATAATGTGACGGGTCTTTTATCCGAGATCCAAAAACGTACCAGTCTGGTCATGAGACGAATGTCGTTTTATTTTGCATCAAGCGATCTTTGGTGTGTCCAGTGGAGATCGTTCGTCGAATGATAACTTTCATCCTTCTCTAGAGGGCCTTTTTTTAATTCATAAAAATGGTCTTCTGGTCACTAAGGCTAAATTCAGACTGTGCGTTTTTGATCCTTTTATTGTACTGCATTTTTGTTGTATTTTCAGCTGCAAAACTGGATCCATTTATGGAAAAAAACAAACTAATAAATAAAACATGTTTTTGTTTTTTCTTTTTTTGTGCTGCACTTTCTTCCCATTAACATTGGTTTCAAGGGAAAAAAATGGAGGAGAAAAACCAGATCACAAACAAATTGACACTCATTCTTTTTCTGGATGTGTTTTCTGCCTCAAAAAGAGACCTGTAATAGACGCAGCGTCTGAACAGGCATTTCTGAAAACTCAATGACTTTGTAAGGCATCACAGAAGGTGATCCATTTTCCATGGAAAAACGGATCAGAAAAAAACAGATCAAAAACGCAGTGTGAACATGGCCTAAATGTCAGTTTGGTTTTGCATTAAAAAAAAGGTTCCCTCAAATTTAATATGGGCCAGTTCAGAATTACGTCTCAATCAATCATTTCGAGTAAGTGCTGTGACGGAAGCAGCTAGGTTGGGTTTGGAGGAACATGTCATTGCAAAAGAAAAAAAAAAAAAAAATCGGGAGCTGGAAATCAGGTAAGTTTAAGCTGTATGTTTGACCGGATTATTTACTATCCAACTATTCACTCTTTTAGGTTCACTTGTCACATGGATATTCTTTTAATTATTGGGTCCAGGTGAGAACCGGTATACATAAGGGACCTTTCTTTTGGCAACAATTTATTGCAGGCATTTAGCTTGGTCAAAGGGGTTTAAAATGGTCTCATTTGTAACAATTTTTATTGGAATCCTCCCCTTTTATTTCCTTCCCCTGACCTTAATGTAATTTCCATAGGAGGTAACGATTGGCCGTATTAAAGCTGTAGACTTGCTCTGGCACATGAAGAAGGATTTAGCATGCGTTGGGAGCCATTTTCAAGGCTGTTTTGTAGTATTCTTAGAGATCATTCCTCGGTTAGTATGGCAATATAAGGAATTCGTTTTTTTTAGAGAAAATACGAAGACATATTAACAAAGAAACTCAAATTCATGTTTCTAAAAGAAGGTTTTGCTTACAGACATTTTGAAGTAGAAGATTTCACTTCAGGCCTATACAGAGGTTAGCCTCCATATTTTGGAAAAAAGGCTGGGGTGCAGTGCGGGAGGGCCTACATTGTGGTTCTGTTGGGTAGACTTGCACAGAAAATCTCTGAGGATTTTTGAATAGAATATTATGAATGCTAATTTATTATTCTTTAATTTAATTTATTGAATTGGTATTTTTTACGGTAACTCTTCATAAAGGCACCTCGGCCATTTCTGCCACCAATCCATTTCTTGGTTATTATTTCTATTAATGTGTATGTGGTAAATATTTGGAGTAAGGCTCTGGTGTCACCATGGTTTTGAGGATGTCATGATAGTCCCTGTGGTGCTAGAATAACAGAACCCCAATCGTCATGCCATTTTACAAAGTACACTCCTCAATAAATTCATCTAAAAGTGCAGTGAGCAAAGTAACACAAGTGCTTCATAGAATGTTATACCATTGGGCGGTGTTTTTAATTTCTTAAAGGGCCAATAGAAAAAAAAAAAAAGACCACACAGTTTGTTATGTAATTTCTCCTGAGTACATCAATACACATTTGTGGTCAAAAACAACATTATAGCCCATATTCTGCAGTTACTTTTTTGGGTGCTATGTCACAGGGCTGAGCGCCAGAGGTGTCAGCACAGCAGTTCTTCCATCTCCTCCCATAGCACACCGCTCAGCACACCGGTTTAGTATAATAAAAAAAAAAAATTTTAACATATGTTTTTTAAGGAAATCCAATAAAAGTTGACAGTGACAAAAAACTGGGCATCCCAGAACAGCAAAAAAATTACATGGGGTGGTGTGTATAAAGAGATTTAGACCATACGCGTCTTGAGCAGCTTGGCTCTTGAACACTGGTGCTCCTGAACCAGTGTTCAAAAGCCAAGCTGCTCAAAACACGCATGGTCTAAAACCCTATATGCACACCACCCCATATCATTTTTCTGTTGTTCTAGGATGCCCAGTTCTTAGTCACTGTCATGTTTTTTAAGGAAATCCAATAAAAGTTGTTATTCTTTTATATTAAAGGGATCCTGTCACCCCAAAACACCTCCTAAGCTATCAAAACATGTCCCTGCAGCATATTATCACTAATCCCACACTCCTTTTGGCTCAGAAAAGCTTCCTGTGAAAGTGGAGAAAAACGTATTATAATTTACTCATTAGCGATGTTAATTAGCAGGGGCTATATTCTTAAGTCCCTAGGGCGGGCCATCTTCGTCATAAGATCACGCTCTAATAGGCGTGATCTTCTATTCAAATTGTATTCAGCGCCTCCCTGCTCTCCTTGGCGCTGCCTGGGCTGTAATGGGGCTGTAATGACACGAATCGCGTCATTTCCGGCATCGGGTGACGTTAGTACACCCGCGCCGCTCTGTAGGCTTCAAGAACCGCGTTGCGCATGCGGCGTGGGTGTACTGACCTCACCCGATGCTGGAAATGACGTGATTCGCATCATTACGGCCCCATTACAGCCGAGGAGAGAAGGGAGGCGCTGAATACAATATAAATAGAAGATCACACCTATTACGGCGTGATCTTATGACGAAGATGGCCCGCCCTAGGGACTAAAGAATATAGCCCCTGCTAAATAACATCACTAATGAGTAAGTTATAAAATATTTTTCTCCACTTTCACAGGATGCTTTTCTGAGCCAAAATCCTTCTGCAAAATGAGGCACACTGAATCATTGAGCTCAATTCACAGGGTGCCTCAGGTCTAAAGGCCCCATCACACACTACTATGTCCCAGCGATCCCACTAACGATCGGGATCGCTGGGACATCATTATCTGATCGCTGGTGAGCTGTCACACAGGCAGACTCACCAGCGATCACGCTGGTATTCAGGGTAAACATTGGGTAACTAAGCAGAGCACTGCGCTTACATACCTGATATTTACCCTGGTTACCAGCTCCCAGCATGTGCTGTGCGGCGCTGGGAGGTCGTTCATCGTTGGTCTCCGGCTGTCACACACGCCGATGCTGGCCGCTCAGCAGGAGACCAATGATAAAATAATGACCCTGGCCATTCTTGCATGATCAACGAACTTATCGTTGGTCGTTCATACGTCACACGCAACAATGTCGTTTCAACTATGCTGCAACGTCACAAAACCATTAGCAATATCGTAGTGTGTGACGGGGCCTTAAATGATAACATCAATCTGGCAGTTTTTTAATGAGTATTTTAAATTGTTCTTTCCTCTCCTCCTATACCTCTCATTCGATTATGGTAATAGGTATGATATTGTTAAAATGTCTCATAGTGGTATTTTCATGTGATTATTATCTTCCAGATTTGTATATTATGTTTTTCTTTTGTATAAGTAGGTTGTTACTATATGTTTGGGTCATTCTATTGCTATCTTTGAAGTTGTATTTTTAATATAAAACTTATTAAAGGGACATTGTCACCAGGTTTTTCCAATCCCATCTGGCAGCAGCATAATGTAGAGATAGAGACCCTGATTCCAGTGACATGTCACTTACTGGCCTGCTTGCTGTCACTTTGATAAAATTACTGTTTTTCCTTGCTGGACTGATAAAAATATTTATACTCAATTCTTTTGCCATTCCAGCAGTCTGCTCTCCCTCTCCCAGGGTTCAAATAACATTGCTTGTCATGCGAGCCCTAAGTACAGTCTGTGATAGCTTCATTCTGGCCGCCTTTGGACAAATTAATCATCAAGAGCAAGTCAGAGCTGTGGTTGGCGGCTCACTTCTGATTTTGATTAGTCCGAAGGTGGAAGAAACACCAGTGCTGGCACAGGGCTCACTTGGTATAACAATGTTACTTGAGCCCCTGGAACAGTGCTGAAAGCAGGTAGAAGTGTTCTTATTTTAACTACAAAAAATTAGAGAGAGGGGGAGCGCACTAAGGCGGTAAATGAGGGACACCAGCGTGTTATTAACAAAGGTAATCCACTCACCTGGTATGGTTGTGAGAGTCACAACCACCTGTAGAAGTTTTGGCCGCTGCAGATCCCGGGATGCAGATACATACAGTATAGGAGAAAAAGAGCCGGGGTTTGTCCGCGCTAGACCACAGGGAACATTGCTGCCCTGATGAAGTGACCAGGTGGCCATGAAACGCGTTGGCTTGAGTGTAAATAAAGGTTTGCTTGCATCCTCGGTTTTCCCTGTGGTCTAGCGCGGACAAACCCCGGCTCTTTTTCTCCTATACTTATTTTAACTAGGCAAACATTCTGAGTGGGTGTCTAAGTAGGGAACAACACCTTTAAGTTCAATAAATATCAGGTACAAAATTGTGTAGCATGACAATGTCAATTATGCAATCAGGAAACAAACAAAAAAAAAAAGAGAACTAAACATTTATCTTACATTATCAGAACACAAACCAGTTATTCAATGGTTAATAAACATTTTTTTTTACAGATGCACTGATTATTTACGAGTTGAAGATTTTTCGGAATCGAGAAAGTGAAATGTTGAGTTTCTTTCCTTTGGCAGTGCAGGAGTTAATGTCAGTTTTTGTTGCTAGAAAAGCTCCTAGGTGCCCTACCTGGGGTGTGGCTACTATGTGACCACTCCCATCTCCTTTATGTGGTCACATGATCCAACATTCATTGTTGGTGATGGTACTTAATTCCTAGAAAAGCTCCTGGGTGGAAAGCACTATTCTGGAGAGCTGACCTTTGCCAAGACGTCTGCTGCCTAGGAGAGTGGCAGCAGTCGTGATATTGTATTGCTGTTTCTCCTGTCTGTCGTCTCCTTTACCTCCTTGTTGTTTTTAGTGCAGCGGTTGGTACTAGTGCTCCTGCCGACCATCTGCACAGTTAGGGTTAACATCAGAGCAAGTGAGGGACTAGGTATGCTGCTCGGCGATGGGGATGAAAGAACATGTATAGGGACATCAGGAAACAGCTGCAGGTGAGCGCAGGAGATGTCCCTTCCCCCGTTCCTTACAAACAGGACCACTGTTGTATTTGTCCCTCCTGTGTTTCTCTTCCTTTGTAGTTTCGTGTTGTGCGCCAGACACCATTGGTCCAGGCGCCATTATCAGGCTCTTAATTTGGACAGACCCTAGTCCATGATGTGACAGGTTCAATGTGTAGACTGTGACTAAGAGTAATGTGTATGCCAGGAACATGCAAGTTTGTAACCAGTGGTTATTGCATTTTCTTTATACCATTTTAATGGATTTCTAATAAAGAAGAAAAGCTTTTGCATGCTCAGTGGTTGTGCTGCCTATTCCTTTTTCTTCAATTGCCAAACACAGATAAGACACTAATAGTTTATACAAGAAGCTGTTTTTTTTGCGGTGTAGACCTGTTTCTGTATTGCTGGCATACAGACGTCCTTATGTGATCATGATTTTTGGGAATTTGCACTCTTAACCTCCCTGGCGTTACGAATAATTCTGGAATTTTATGCTAAAAGCGTTACATTTTTTTTAATGGAAATTTTGTGTTATGTACAGTAGGGCTGCAATTCTTAGTAATTACCTGATCAAAGAAGACTCTAGTAGACCTCTGAGATGTGATAAAGTATGACACATAAAATCATGAATTATCATTAAAAAAAATAAATTTATTCAATAATGACTACTCTTATTGAATAATAAATAATAAAATGTAATAAAATAAAATAAATAATAAAATGTAATAAAATAAAATAATACATGAAACCTGTCAAACAACACAAAAATTAGTACACATCCTGTGTGTGGTAGATTTTGAAGCATGGGACGACACACAGACCCACGTCACAGTCCGGGCAATGATATCGGGTCTCCTTGCGGACTTTCTTGCCCTTGCCATCGTGCTTTGAGCAGCACACCACGCACATCCTCGTAGGTGCTGCCTTTTTGTCCGTTGGTGGAACGAAGTCCACAAAGTGGCGACCAGTTAGGCGTCCAGGGTTTACACTGGCACGACGCCCAGATCTGTTCCCAGAAACGGATGGCGGGTTTGTTTCGAAAATCCGTTGCGCCACCTTCCACACAAAGTCTGCATGAACAAGAGGCCCGTCACTCATTTTTTTGTGGAGTACAAAGGCATTCCACAGGCATTGTTCCAAGAGATGGCGGAATATTTTTTTATAATATTTTTTTTGCTGCTTCCGCATCGCCGGATAGAATGTCATCGCCTGGTCAGCTCTGTCGACTCCTCCCATGGTGGAATTGTAGTCGATGACCAGTTGTGGCTTCATGATGTCTTTCCCACCTCTTGTGTGGACCATGGCAGTGGAGGTGTTATGGACTGTACTGATGAGGCACACGTCTTTCTTGTCCCGCCAGCGCATCGCCATCATCTTGCCTTTCTGCCAGGCCACCATTTCTCCGGTCTTTAGTTTTTGTTTGCCAAACATGGATGGCAGGTCACGCCGGTTGGCCCTAACAGTTCCATAGCCATCCGTCTTGTGCTTGATCAAGCACTCGTACAGCTGAGGTGAGGTGTAGAAATTGTCCGTTGTGACACAATACCCCTGATTCAGCAACGGCTCAAGCAGGGTGAGGACTGATGACGTTGCCATCCCATAGCTGCTGTACCTGGGGTTGAATTTTGTGCCCTTTCCGGTGTAGATGACCGAATTCCAGATGTAGCCGGTGGCCGACTCACAGAGCATATACGATTTTACGCCAAACCGGGCTCTCTTGGACGCAATATACTGGATCCAGCTGAGGCGACCCTTGTAAGCCATCAGACTTTCATCCACACTGACGTCTCTGTCTGGCACATAGGCCTGCTGGAAATTACTGCGGATCAGCTGGTACACCTCCCAGATTTTTTTGAGCTTTGGCGCCGGATGTGAGGCTGCGTCAAAATCCTCATTGTTGGTGAAATGGAGGTATTTCATGATCAGAGAAAATCGGCACTCCGACATGACAGTGCCAAAAAATGGGGTCTCCAGCAATTTATTGGTGGTCCAATACCATTTCTGCAGGGGTTTCCCCACCACCCCCTGAAGAATAATTAGTCCCAGGAACTGCCAAATGTTCTCTTTGGTCACCGGTTCCCATTTCCTGTTACGGGAAAACCGGGTGTGCGCAGTAGCGGACTGCTGCTGATACCGATTTGTCTCGGCGACAATTTTGGCAATGACGTCGTCCGTCAGGAATAACTTGAGGTACGCCAAGGGGTCACTGGGGTCAATGTCCACCTTCATACCTGGTGATCCGGGAAAGGGGAATCTTGGCGGCGGTACCTCATCCAGGCTGCAGTCAATATGGCACCAAGTGCGGGCATCACGGAGGTCAGGTGGACCATCGTCGCTGTCGCTGTCAGATGATTCCTGCCACGAATCGCTGTCGCTGTCGCTTACGTCCGCAAATGGCTCGATGTCGCTGCCGCTGTCATCCATCGCATTCACAGCCGCTTTGGAGCTGCGACGCTTTGCTGCCATGATAGCAAAATACGCAGTGAAGATGAGAAAAAGTCAGATCTCAGTGTATACAATGATATATCCGAGTCTGACAGGAAATCTCACTGAATTTCACTTTTTTTTTTTTTTAACTTTCTTTATGTGTGTGTCACTTTAAGGCCGGCCTCCCATGAGCCTCTGCGGCTCAGAGAGACGGATCCCGGAAGCAACATGGCAGCCTCCATCGGGAAGGACATGGAGATGACAAGGGGACACCGCTAGACCACCAGGATGGGGTAAGAGGGGCTCAGATGTCACAATAGGCACTTACCCCGAGTCTCCCTCGGGGTAATCGCTTTGGGTATAACATTTTCAACCCGAGAGAGACTCGGGAAAACCGTTAGGGAGGTTAAGGCCATGTCACACACACATAGATATATTGGTCACAGATCTCTGGTTGCAGTGAAATCATGGACACATTGTACACAGCCACAAAATGGAGCAATGTGTCCATGATTTCACTGCAACCAGAGATCTGTGACCAATATATCTGTGTGTGTAAAGTATAAAAGAAAGGAGGGGAACAAGAGGCGCAATAGTGCCCTTATCACTAGACACTTATTTGTGAAATGGTGAGAAAAAGAATCCACTCACCTAATCCAGTTGTGAGACCCACAATTGGTTTGAAGGCTTGTTAGTGATAACGTCCTGATGGCTGCTGCTGGACTTCCACCGGCCACTCACAAGTGGAGATGTATCAAGGTGCTTGGGAAAGAAAGGTGTACAACTCCCTGATGAAGGTGCCAGGAGGGCACTGAAACGCATCGGAGAATAAAGAAGGATCTGGTTAAACATCACCCACTCGTGTATTTTTTGAAGTGAGTAATCCTGGCAGCCCGCAATGTTGTACACCTTTCTTTCCCAAGCACCTTGATGTGTGTGTAACGTGGCCTTCAGAGTCTGCCACAACAAGGATGTGAAAATAAAATGAGAAGTAACGAAACTTTGCAAGCATTCTTGATTAAAAGTTCACTGTCATTTTGTGCATACACAGCTACTATGCAGGAATATTCATCTCCATGGTAAAAAACAGAAAAGGGGCAATGTGTAGTTTGATCCTAAAATCATTCTGCTACTATTTGTCAGCTATCAAATGTATATTATTGAAAAAGAGTAAAGATAAGAGAGAATATGACCTGAACAGGGATGGATTGTCTAAGGAGACCACTTGGAAAATGGCTTTAGAATTGTCAAATTGGGACAAAGTAATAAAAAACATTCTTATATAGATAGACCTAACATTTGGTGTTTTAGTCTGCACGTCCTCTAGATTAAACATATAAATAATAGATGCATTTTTCACCTCTGCTCCGTCTTACGTCTTAACTAATGATCTGCATGTGAAGCTCATTATGAAAAGTACCATGTGTCACTGCCAAAATGGACATTTCTAGTTTATTACCAGTGAAATGCAGGACGCCCTCTACCAGCTCCTTGCCTTCTACTTCTCTTTTTAGCTGCTTGAATTCTTCTGTAAGAAGCTCAATATGTTCCACATGTAAGACTTTGCCTGCGGGACACAGAGGAAAAATAACCAGTTATCCCTAATCTCACATTACAGCTAAATATCATAACCGTTACCAGGGCTGGTAATGTGATGTCCAAAGAAAATAGATATAGAAAAGTAAGTCCATGCAGCACTCAAAAGTAAGCAAATGGTGGACTGTATTAGCCCTTAAAGTGTGCCACTTTATGGGGTAATGAAGTTCACTTCCTGCTTACTTTTGAGTGCTGCCATATTTCCATTAAAAAAAGAAAAAGATATTAAAAAAGATATTATATATATATATATATATAACACATATTTATATATAGCTCTGGCAAAAATTAAGAGACCACTGCACAGTATTCTAAAAATCCCTCTCTACGTCTGGCAGCCATTCCATTCCAGTGTCGGTTGAATTCCAACCAAAGTACACATTGTTCTACCTAATGTGCTACTGATTAAATGATCACCTGAACCAAATGTTTTTTAGTGAGGGAAAGTATAAAAAACACTGCTGTGTGTTCTGGGACAGGATTTTTGCAGCTTATGAATCAATATCAGGGGACGGAGTGGTACGGACTCCACAGGTGGCCATTCTGTCAATTCTCCCAGGCTCCATAGCAACACAATAACGCAGAATTGTGCGATACAGTGTTACCGCCGCGAGGATGATTATCCCCAGCTATTGACGTTCCACCCAGACACTGGCAATGTCGGAATGGTTGATGGAACTTTCTAATATCTTTCATATGGAGGAGTTGATGACAGAGGCTACTGGTGACAACACCAAGTTGATCCGCACAAGGCAAGAATGGATCTTATTCAAAGAGACTCCAGGCCTTCAGGGGATTATAGAAATAGATGTATTTACATAGTGGGGGGGGGGGGGGCTGGCACCCGGGGGGAGAGGGGAAATTTTCTTCTCTCAGGGCTATTCCTCTTCCATATCTAGACTACTATTTATACTTTCCTATCCTACTCCTATCATAATCTCCCTTCTCTGTCTTGTATATCTTCTTTTTTTCTGTATTTCACTTGATTATTAAGACTATAGATTTATCTTAGGGCATACTTATAGTTTTCAGTAGAAATCGACTACTGAGTACTACCAGTTTTTTCATAGCCTTTAATGCTATATTGTGAAGACACAATGAGATTTACATCATTAAACATGCTCTTGTAACAAACCCATTGTACAAGACACCACGTGTATGTTGTTTAGAGTTCCAATTATGATAGAACTAAAGGCAGATATTCTGAGCATCATACTGCTACTACTGTGGCTGGAAGAGTTAGAAGGATTGTGAAGATTTATATAATGTGTCATTGTATTTTTTATGACAATATTGTCTGTATTTTATGATGTATGTTCATGTTTTATTACTTTTTCTCCTATGAATACATTCTAATAAAAATAGATTATACAAAAAAAAAAAAAAAAACACTGCTGTGGTCTTCACAATCCTCTTGCATTAGGACAAGCTGGATGGTAAAACAAGTGCTAGGAATAACCTGAAAGTAATTTGAATGAAAAAATAACTTTTTGTATAAATCAATGTTTATTAAACTTTCGAAGTTAACAATTTGCAAAACAGGTAGTATTTGAAAGTCCATTAGCGTGTTGTATATAGATAACACAGTAAATTAGAAAGTTAACCATGTAACATGTTGCATAGTCATACATTCAACCAAAACGAACCCTGATGGGTTTAGGCCCTATAAGAAGCCACTTATCGCCTTGACGTATAATCATGTTGGTATAATGAGTGCGTATTGAATCAGGCGAGAAGCGGTGTTCAATGATTCTCAAGTGCATTGAGAGTTTCAAACCACATAGTGAATTTAGTAATTAAGTACAAAGGATAATTAGAGAAAGAAAAAGCGAAGAGAAGGGAAGAAGAAGAGATAAGAAGGGAGAAGGGTCAAAGGGACTGGGAGGGTCAGTAAGTTTCATATACATACATTCAGGTGTCATAAATTATGGGGTAGTTAGTTAGTTGTGCTGTGTCAACCAAGACTTTAGGGACTCGGATTCTCGTATCATTAACCATGATGCCCACAAGTCACAATGTCTCGTAATGCTATTTTCATCTGGCATGCTATGGGCTATCAATTCCTCCAATCTACAGGTGTTGTTCAATTCATGTACTAAGTCTCCCCTAGTCGGACGCTCTGGCTTCAACCACAATCTGGAAATAAGGAGTCTCGCTGCCGTGAGAAAGTAACGGAGGAGGGATTTTTTGAATTTAGCTATGGACATACCCGAACACGACAATAAAGCCATCTGTGCGTCAATTTTTATTTGAGTGTGGGTTGTCCTACCAAACAGGTCCTCCACATCGTTCCAGAAGGTACGTAGGCGGTCGCACCCCCACCACTTATGGAGATAGGTGCCTCTTTGACCACACTGTCTCCAGCAATCGGCCGATCTGGATGGAAACAGTCTGTTGATCTCCGCTGGGCATCTGTACCACCGTGCCGCAATCCTGTAATTTCGATCTTGAGAATCGACAGACATGGAGGATTTGCGGATAAAGAGGAAAATTTTCTCCCACTCCATTGCAGTGAAAGTTCTATTAAGATCACGCTCCCATCTAGCGGTGAAGGTGGGCATGGCATCTGTGGAACCTCCTGCCAGATCCTGGAATAGCTTGTATAAGGTAGATACTGTATGGTCTAGAGGACAACCGTCTGTGCACCATTTTTCAAATTGGGTCAGTGGTCGGAAGACACTAGATCTGGGTAAAGACCGGACATAGTGTTTCAATCTGGCCATGTGAAACCAAGCGTCCGGGGTGAAACCGAGCCAGGAAACAAAGACCCAATATCCCTGACCATGTCGTCATTGATGAAGCAAGTTAAAGTCGGATGGGAGGATCTGTCTAGGTGTAGAAACCCCCGTTCACCCTGACTCATTCTAAACTGGGGATTCCCGAAGATTGGTGTCAGGGGTCCTGGGATCGTCGTAATTCGTAGGGTCTTGTTATATCTTTGGATAAATAGTTTTAGTTGTTTAGTGATGAAACCACCTGATGTCCCGGGCAACATCCCCCCAGACCAGATCTCTGATAGAGGGTGAAAGGAAGACACACTTCTCTCACTATAGGTCCATTTTTTGGGCTTTTCTAATTGAAACAGGTCTATAATACATTTACCCATGGAGGCAAGATGATACAACTGAAAATCCGGGAGACCCACCCCACCTCTATCAACCCTTCGGGTCAGAAGACGGTACGCTAGTCTGGCCCTTTTATGAGACCAAATAAATTTAGTGACCATGGTCTTCAGCCTAGAGAAGAAAGAGGCGGGAAGAAGGTATGGGATGGTCTGGAAATAATACAGTAATCTAGGAAGAAGGTCCATTCGGACTGCATTGACCCGCCCCATCCATGATAGTGAGAGTTTATGCCATTTGCTAAGATCTGACTCTAATTGTTTTAATAGAGGCTGGTAGTTCAGGGAGAACAGGGTAGCCGGATCATTTGTCAAGTGAATGCCGAGGTATTTAAGGGCATCCTGCTTCCACTTGAACCCATAATCAGACTTTAGCAGGCGAACCACCACCTCTGGGAGAGATATGTTCAGCATTTCTGATTTTGACATATTAATTTTAAAGTTGCTCAACTGCCCATATCTACGAATTTCGTCCAGACAGTTCGGGAGATTGATCAATGGGTTAGACAAGTATAGAAGCAAGTCGTCCGCAAATAAGGCTAATTTATGTTCCTCCCCATCCAGTGGGACCCCACGTATGGAGGTATTGCCCCTAAGAGAGGCGGCCAGGGATTCCATGCACAGGACATATACCAGAGGGGAAAGCGGACAACCCTGTCGTGTGCCGTTGAATATGTTGAACGGCGCAGAGAGGGATCCGTTAATGCTAATACGTGCAGTAGGGCCCGCGTACAGTGCCTCGATGGATCTCAACGCACTGCCCGACAGACCCAGATGACGTAGGGTCTCGAATAAAAACATCCAGTGCATCCTGTCGAACGCTTTTTCTGCGTCCAATGACAGGATGCATACTGGGATTCCCCTCCTTTTGGCCCCGTCGATAAGCGAGACCGAGCGTATCGTGTTGTCCCTGGCCTCCCGTCCCAGGACAAACCCCACCTGGTCCATGTCAATGACCTCCGGCAATCCCTCTCTCAACCTGTTGGCTATGATCTTTGCATAAACTTTAATGTCTAAGTTAATTAATGAGATAGGGCGGTAATTACTACAGACCGAGGGATCCTTCCCGGGCTTGGGCAACATCACAATGTGGGCCATGAGAGCCTGCTTAGGAAAAGCCGAGCCTCCGGCAACCGAGTTACATACCTCAAGGAACAGGGGTCCCAGTCTATCTGAGAATGTTTTAAAGAAGGCAGCGGTGTATCCATCTGGCCCTGGGGCCTTGCCAGCTTTTAAACCAGCAAAGCCTTCTGTAATTTCCTCTATTGTGAAGGTCTCCGACAAGGCTTCAGTAATAGGCTGGGGAAGGGGCGGGATTCCGCTACGTGTCAAATAGTCCTGAATTTTCTGTTTTAGCTGGGACTGCTCCAAGTCTCGGAAGTGACCCCCCAGATTATATAGGGAGTTATAATAATCCCGAAAAACTGTCAATATGTCACTTGTTTTATGGTACTTAGTGCCGTTAGGTTTCTGGATATATGGTATGGTGTTATGGGTTGCTCTAGGGTGGAGCGCTCTAGCTAATAATTTGCCACTTTTATTCCCTAAATGGTAAAAGCGTGCGCGTATTCTATCTCTAAAACTGCGATCCTTCTGATCCAATATCTTGAGTAATTGGTGTCGTTTCTCAGAGAGTTGAGCAAAGATAAGAGAAGAAGGATCTTGTTTGTGAGTGTCCTCTAATCTGGAAATCTCCTGTATAAGTATTGCCATCTCCTGCGTCCTAATCTTTTTCAAACGGGCCCCATGTGAGATAAATATGCCTCGTAACACGCTTTTAAGAGCCTCCCACCGGATGGATGGTGTAGTTTGGTCATCCCGGTGATCGTGAACAAAGTCAGTGATGGCTGCTGCAATGGCATTTCGACATGTCGTGTCATGTAGCAAATTATCATTTAACCTCCATGTGAATTCCCTTGGACCTCCCTCCGTCAGGCAAAGAGATATGTAGATGGGAGCATGATCTGACTGCAATATATGTCCAATTGAGGCCCTTACCTTCCACTCTAGCAATGGTTGGGAGATATAAAATCTGTCGATTCTACTATACACAGAATGTACATGGGAGTAGTAAGTGTAGTCCCTGGCGGAGGGATGGAGGGCCCGCCAAACATCCACCAGGGTCACCCCCTCCCAGTGTCTCTCAAGACGGCGGACAGATGGCACAGACTGTGATGACTTACCAGCGGAGACGTCTACAGAAGGGTCCGACGGGTAGTTGAAATCTCCCCCCAGGACGACGGGGCAAGAACCCGCAAACTCCTCCAGTTTTTTCCTAAGGCTAGTTGCAAACCGGTGTGGTGACCTGTTGGGGAAGTACACATTAGCCAGTACCAGAGTATGGGAAGCCCAAGAGATTTGGAGGAAGAGATATCTGCCCATCGGATCCACCAACTGTTTGAGAACAGCGGGATGGAAAGTCTTATGGAAGGCTATAGAAACCCCCTTGGATTTTGCCAAGGGATTTGAACTGTGGAACCAGGTCTTATAGTACCCAGAGACACATTGAGGTATGGAATCGGTCCTGAAATGTGTCTCCTGGAACATCAAGACATGGACCCTATTTTTGTGAGCCGAGTATAAAACTTGACGGCGTTTTTCTGGTATATTTAAACCATTAACATTGTATGAGCAACAGGTCCAATCAACCATGGTCTAAGATAGGAGGATCAGGGCATTTAAAGATAACATTGCTTGTTCCTGACCTTAAGGGAGGGGAGGGAGGGAGGAAGAGAAGATAGGAAAGCATAGAAAGAAAAGGAAAAAAGAAAGAGACAAAGTAAATTCTGAAATATAGAATTGTCAAGCTGAAATAACAAGTTAAAAGCATAACCACAGACTGGACGGATATGTCCTCGTGTCTGTTTCACTGTTCAGGGGACGTGAAAGCCAACAGGGCTACCGCTCCGTCCTCCACAGGCACCCCGGGGCTCTGGTACATGTTATATACCCCGGAAGCTGGTAAATTTGCGACCCGCTATATGATAGCATTGATGGGGAAAATAGAAATCAGGGAAGGGAAAAGGAAGGGTTGGGAAAAAGAGGGTATGGGAAAGAGGGAAATCAGGGGGGAGAGGGAATCATAGGGGGGGAATAGGGATGGGGAGGTAAGTCAAGGGAAGGAGGGGTTGTTATAATGATGGTCGTTCTAGAATCCGATCGTCTATCAACCATGTAGTCTTGAGTAGTCCAAGATATTCAAAAGGTCATAACTTCAACATGGGTGACCATTTCTTTTAGTTGGAAAAGTAGTTCCCAGCTTCTTCAGACACCCTGCGGGGGCAACAGAAAGTCACTCTCCGGATGACTGTATGGTGACTTTGGTCTCAAGTGCTCCTGGGAGAGTTAATGATCAAGTGGGGGACCTGCGAGAGGCGCCTCTCCGGCCAACCTCCCTCCATCTTGGGAGAGGGGGTGGGAGACCCGAGGCAGCAGGCCAGTCCGGAAGGTCAATATCAGGCAATCGAAATGCACGTAGGAATCCTGGCAGATCTCCTTTCTTGCGGAAGGTAGCAGACTGACCATCTTTGGTGGCGATAAGTTGAAAGGGGAAGCCCCATCGGTAGGTGATGTTATTGTCCTTAAGTGCCGACAATAGGGGTCTTAAGCCTCTCCTCTGCTGAAGTGTACGACGTGCCAGGTCTGGGTATAGGGAAATGTTAGCGTTCATGAAGGAAATATGACCCTGTGCCCTGGCAGCCTGCATTATGGCATCTTTCGCAGTGAAAAAATGCACCCTACAAATGACGTCTCGGGCTCTGGATTCATCTGTGGATCTCGGAGCAAGTGCCCTGTGCACCCTATCCATCTCTATGGCAGGCCCCTCAGGTTCTCCCAACACTTGATTGAAGAGCTGCTGCACCACACGTCTCAGCTCGCCGGAGGGAACAGACTCAGGAAGACCACGGATACGGATGTTGTTCCTCCGATTGCGGTTTTCCGCGTCTTCCTGGCCTGAGAGCAGCTCCTCTATTAAGTTAGAATGGGACTCTATCAGAGCTCTGTGGGCCTGCAGTTCGTCTAGCATGGCCTCCTGAGCCTGCTCCACCACTTCTACCCGGGCTGTGAATTCCCCCTTCAGGGCCTGTATCTCCTGTCTATAAGTGCCCTCCAGACGTGCGGCCAGCCTATCCAGGTCGTCCTTAGTGGGGAGATGTTTAATCAAATTACTTAGCTCAGACTCCGGGTGAGGGTCATGTGGAGCGATATGGCGGGCTTCCTCCTCCTCTCCTCCTTGTAGTGCTGCATATCTGTTGCTTCTCTCCCGTCTCTCCCTGGCCGCAGCTCCCGCGCTGTGAGGGGCCGCCGCCATCTTAGGTGTTATTGTGGCTGAGCGCGGTAAAGTGGAGGAGCGGAGATATTTGTCCAGGCTCGTCTCCGGTCCCTGCGCTGCGGGTCCTCCCTGTCCCTGGGTCTTCCCGGTCCGGCCCATGTAGTTGAGGGCTCCGGGGATGGCGAAAATATAAGCCTTCTGGGCGCCTGCAGAGCGGAGCGGCAAGATGCGTGTCCTAGCTCTCCATCAGCAAGCCACGCCCCCCGAAAAAATAACTTTTAACCATGCAAAGGAGTTGAAAAGAAAAGTTTTGAGTGAGGAAAAGAAAAGCTCAATTCCGGATTTACTAGCAGAGGGATACAGGGAGCATCATGCTGCCTCCATCCTTAAAATTTCGAAGATGGAACATTGCAACAAGGTCAAGCAACAGACATTGAGGACAACAAAGCTAGAGACCGGAAGAGGGGAAAGCGACTCTCCACTGACCAGGCTGACCGTCAACTTATTCGAATGTCACTCAGCAACCGCAGGATGACACCAAGTGACCTACAAAAGGAAAGGCAAATGGCAGCTGGGGTGAAGTGCATGGCAAGAACAGTTCGTAACAGGCTCCTAGAGGCAGGGCTCAAGTCATGCAAAGCTAGAAAAAAGCCTTTCATCACTGACAAGCAAAGGCTGAAGTTTGCCAAAGACCATAAGGATTAGACCATAGAAAACTGGAGTAAGGTAATCGCTGATGAGTATAATTTTCAGCATTAGCCAACACCTGGTAATCTAATGGTTAGACGGAGACCTGGAGAGGCGTTCAAGCCACAGTTTCTTGTACCCACTGTGTTGCATTATTGGTGATGATCTGGGGATGCTTCAGCAAGGCTGGAATTGGGCAGGTTAATCTTTGCAAAGGATGTATGAATCAAGCCGCATACAAGGTTATCCTTGAAAAACCCTTGCTTCCTTTTGCTTGGACAATGTTCCCCAACTCTGAGGACTGGTTTTTATAGCAGAACAATGCCCCCTACCACACAGCTAGGTTAATGTGTGGATGAAGGAGCACCACATCAGACCCAGTCATGGCCAGCCCAATCTCGAGACCTGAACCCCATTGAAAACCCCTGGAATGTAATCAAGAGGAAGATGGATAGACACAAGCCATCAAACAAAGAAGAACTGCTTGAGTTTTTGTGCCAGGAGAGGCATAAGGTCACCCAAAACAGTGTGAAAGACTGGTGGAAAGCATGCCAAGATGCATGAAAGCTGTGATTAAAAATCATGGTTATTTCACCAAATATTGATTTCTGAACTCTTTCCTGAGTTAAAACATTAGTATTGTTGTTTGTATATGAATATGAACTTGTTTTCTTTGAATTATTTGAGGTCTGAAAGCACTGTCTTTTTTTATTTTGAAGATTTCTCCTTTGCTGCAAATAAATACAACATTTTTAGCTCTGAATTTCAGAGACATGTTGTCAGTAGTTTATAGAATAAAAGAACAATGTACATTTTACTCAAAAATATACCTATAAAGAGAAAAATCAGAGAAACTGAAAATTTTACAGTGGGCTCCTAATTCTTGCCAGAGCTGCATGTATGTGTATAAGACGTGTATGTATATATATATATGTATTATATATATATATTATATATACACATATATATACACACACACACACACACACACACACACACATATATACAGGGGTTGGACAAAATAATGGAAACACCTGGAGAAATCAACAAAAGTTAGTTTAATATGGTGTAGGTCCACCTTTTGCGGCGATTACAGCCTCAATTCTCCGAGGTATGGATTCATACAAGGTGATATCATTGGCCCGGTGGATCTCCACGAAATAGCACCAACAGTTAATTTACATACACATATCACTTAACACAAATACTCAACTACAAAACATTAGCACATGTCAAGGTTTGCATGTTTATAACATGCTTGAAGATTATGATGCCAAAACGTTAGGTGTTTCCATTATTTTGTCCATCCCCTGTATGTATGTATATATGTATGTATATACACAAACACATACATATATACACACATATATATATATATATATATATATATATATATATACATACATACATATATATATATACATACATACACATACATACAATAATAGTATTATTTATTCATTTATATAGCGCTATTAATTCCATAGCACTTTACATACATGAGTAATGCTGTCTCTCTTGGAGCTCACAATCAAAACATCCTGTCAGTATGTCTTTACAATGTGGGTGGAAACCGGAGTGCCCAGAGGAAACCCACGCAAACACGGGGGAGAACATACAAACTCCTTACAGATGTGTGTATATATAAATATTATATACTAGCTGTGAGCCCGATGCAAATGCATCGGGTGTCTAGAATGTGCATTAATTTGATTATAGTAGTTATAGCTGGTGTGAGGACTTTTCGGGGGGGTGTGAATAGTTTTTGGGGGGTCACATACTTTTTTGGGTGGGTCACATACTTTTTTGGGGGGGTGACATACTTTTTTGGGGGGGTCCAATATTTTTTTTTGGGGGGTGACATAATTTTTTTGGGGGGTCACATCATTTTTTTGGGGGGTGACATATTTTTTTGGGGGGGGTCACATACTTTTTTGGGGGTGTCAGATACTTTTTTTGGGGGGTCACATACTTTTTTTGGGGGGGTCCAATACTTTTGGGGGGGTCCAATACTTATATTTTAATAAATTAATGTAATTAATATCTTAATGTAATTTTTTTATTTTTTTTTTTTTATTATTATTTTTTATTTTATTATTTATTTTTATAATTTTTTTTACGATTATTATTATTAAATTTATTTATTATTTTGTATTTTAAGTGATTTTTTTTGTATTAAAATTATGTTATTTTATTAAAAAACCGCATCTGCGGTGCGTTTGCGGTAATCCCCATACAAAGTATAGGGGGACTTGCGGCAGGTGCGGCAAAACCGCACTTGCCGCACCTGCCGCAAGTCCCCCTATACTTTCTATGGGGATTTTTGGGGGGGTTACATAATTTTTTTGGGGGGGTCCAATACTTTTGGGGGGGTCCAATACTTATATTTTAATAAATTAATGTAATTAATATCTTAATGTAATTTATTTTTTTTTTTTTTTTTATTATTATTTTTTTTTTATTATTTATTTTTATTATTTTTTTTACGATTATTATTATTAAATTTATTTATTATTTTGTATTTTAAGTGACTTTTTTTGTATTCAAATTGTTATTTTATTAAAAAAACCGCATCTGCGGTGCGGTTGCGGTAATCCCCATACAAAGTATAGGGGGACTTGCGGCAGGTGCGGCAAAACCGCACTTGCCGCACCTGCCGCAAGTCCCCCTATACTTTCTATGGGGATTTTTGGGGGGGTCACATAATTTTTTTGGGGGGGTCCAATACTTTTGGGGGGGTCCAATACTTATATTTTAATAAATTAATGTAATTAATATCTTAATGTAATTTTTTTTTTTTTTTATTATTATTTTATTATTTATTTTTATTATTTTTTTTACGATTATTATTATTAAATTTATTTATTATTTTGTATTTTTTTTGTATTAAAATTATGTTATTTTATTAAAAAACCGCATCTGCGGTGCGGTTATCCCCATAGAAAGTATAGGGGGACTTGCGGCAGGTGCGGCAAAACCGCACTTGCCGCACCTGCCGCAAGTCCCCCTATACTTTCTATGGGGATTACCGCAACCGCGCCGCAACTGGCACTTGCGGCGCAATTGCGGTAATCCTTATGGGTTTGACCGCAACCGCGCCGCAAGTGCTCGCACTCAGCCAGCGACTCGCAATGCGGCGCGGTTGCGGTAATCCTTATGGGTTTTACCGCAACCGCGCCGCAAGTGCTCGCACTCAGCCAGCGACTCGCAATGCGGCGCGGTTGCGGTAATCCTTATGGGTTTTACCGCAACCGCGCCGCAAGTGCTCGCACTGAGCCAGCGAGTTAATATGCGGCGCGGTTGCGGTAATCCACAGGGCAATGGGGCACAGGGGCACAGAGGCACAGGGGCACAGGGGCACTGGGGCACAGGGGCACAGGGGCACAGGGGCACAGAGGCACAGGGGCACAGAGGCACAGGGGCACAGAGGCACAGGGGCACAGGGGCACAGAGGCACAGGGGCACAGAGGCACAGGGGCACAGGGGCACAGAGGCACAGGGGCACAGAGGCACAGGGGCACAGGGGCACAGGGGCACAGGGGCACAGGGGCACAGGGGCACAGAGGCACAGGGGCACAGAGGCACAGGGGCACAGGGGCACAGGGGCACAGGGGCACAGAGGCACAGGGGCACAGGGGATGGCGGGGGTGACAGGGGCACAGGGGCACTTGGGCACAGGGGCATTGGGGCACAGGGGCACAGGCTCCGGAGCACTGTATCAGCATGTGCTGACAGCAGCTGCTTCGGAGCGGGAGGCACAGGGGCACTGAGGCACAGGGGATGGCGGGGGTGACAGGGGCACAGGGGCACTTGGGCACAGGGGCATTGGGGCACAGGGGCACAGGTTCGGAGCGGGAGGCAGAGGGGCACACTGAGGCACTGAGGCACAGGGGCACAGGGGCACAGGGCGGCTGAGGTAGCGACTCGCAATGGCCTCGCGGCCATTGCTCGCGCTACCTCAGCGGTACATCGCTAAATTTGTGGCCGAGCCTCTGGTTCTATTTTCGGCCACCGACTCGCAATGGCCGCTTCGCGGCCATTGCTCGTGCGTGGTGACGTCAGCGGCTCGCAATGGCCGCTACGCGGCCAATGCTTCGCCGTGATGACGTCACAGAGTGTGACATATCCACGGCACGTTGTCGGGGTCCGACACGAAAACGTCTTAGGCAATTATATAGTAGATATATATATAGTAGATATATATATATATATATATATATATATATATATAATCATCAAAATATAAGAAAAAGTGCGGCACTCACCAGAAAAGATCTTTTTTTGTCCTTTTATTCACATATCCAATATATGGATATGTGAATAAAAGGACAAAAAAAGATCTTCTCTGGTGACTGCCACACTTTTTCTTATATTTTGATGATTGGATCTATAATTGTGTGCACCGCTAAAAAGAGACAAACACAACAACATCAGGCCACTGTAGGTTTTAACCCCTCACAAACTGAAAAGTGCCCAGTAACTCTGGATTGACTATACATATATATATATACACATACACACACACATAAGCACTACTGTACAAATGCCTTGGGTCACCCAGACAATTGTGTTTTCCATGAAAACTCATACTTTTATTTATTAAAGTAGGGAGGATAAAGGGTTAAAAACCACACTGCTGTATTCCACGAAACATCAAAGGGTGAATATAATATTGATTTATTAGTCAACGCGTTTCAGGGCTCCCAGAAATGCCCTGAAACATGGCAATATTTAATTGATGTTTGCGGATACTCTAGTTCATTTAGATGCACTGGTGTGGGTGTGTGTGTGTGTGTGCATGTATATGTGTTGTGAGACAGTGCGGGGGATCATATGCGAGGGGCGCTATGTCTCCCCCAGAATGCGCACTGTCACGTATTGAGCCCGGTGTAGGGTATGAGAGAAAGACTGGATTACTTACCGGTAATCTCGTTTTATGGAGCCACGACAGCACCCACTGGAGAGAGAGGGATCCGCCCCCAGGGACAGGAAACCTGCAGATAAAAAGGGGGCGGTCCCCTCGCCTCCTCAGTTTGTTTACAGAGCACGAGAGGAACCGCCAAATTAATAAACATACCAACACAAGCAAAAATGCAGTTAACCACCACCACTAAAGCAACCAGGAAGAGGTGCAACAAGCAACCAGGGGGGGAAGTGAGTGGGTGCTGTCGTGGCTCCATAAAACGAGATTACCGGTAAGTAATCCAGTCTTTTCTTCACGCCACGACAGCACCCACTGGAGAGACTTGCAGAGAAATCAACCCCAGGGAGGGACCACCAGGCCGAGTACAGATCCCCTGAACACCAAGGCAGAAGGTAAGGTGAGGACCAGCCCACGATGGTGGAAAATAGGTGCAAGGCGAAGACCAGGAACCGGCCTAACATACGAACCAACCAGGCACCAGATCCCGTGCCTCCCAGGAGAAAGCCATAGCCTGAGCGGAACGGGTACGAACTCCAGGCAGAGGACGAATGCTTGTAGCAGCCATCTGCGAAGACCCTGAAATGAGAAAACCACAACACACCGCACTACCTCCCAGTCGGCGGCCCACCCAATAGGGAAGGACCAAGACGAACCTCTGAAGCAAGGAACAGAACCCCCCCAGGAACCTGGGAACGGGAAAAACAAAGGAATGAGAACACACAGCCGACTACCAGGGAAGGCAGAACCACCCACAGAAGGGACGAGGTACCAGGCAACAAAAAACAGGCCCTCAGGGAAACCAGAAAAGGACAGGCGGGGACTAAGGGAAAGGGCCTGAACAGACCACCCCACCAAACAGAAGAAACACCCCCAAGCAGGAACGACCGGAGGGAAGGCACACCTGGATCAGATTCCAAGACTCAAAGAGGCAACCGGAAGAGGCAACGAAGGCCAGACCGGAACCCCCCAGGGGGGTATACTAGCACGATGCACCAGGGCACTATGGATGAAGCATACTAACCAACAACCCTGAAGAACTTGCCCCACTCAAGAAACTAAAATGGCCAAAATGTGGAACACAGGAGAACCAGACCGTCGGAAAATCCCAAGAAGGTCCGACACACGTAGCCAGACCGCGAGTAGCGGAGTCCTAACCAGGCAGCCGCCAGGCCGGAAAAAGGTAACTGCCCCTGTCATGCAAGAGCAATGCCAGCGGAGGCTGACCCCTCACTTGAGGATGACAGAAGGGGCCCAGACACAACAGGACCGGACAGATGGCAGCAGACATGGGACCGAACCACCAACCACAGCCGCCAAGGCCAGAAGGAACAAGACTGTCACGTAACCAAAGAGGCGCAGCCCAATCGGCAGGAGGCCCAGAGGGGAAAAACGTCCCTCCCCGAATGAGGTACTAGGGAACCCACTATGGGAGACCACGAAGCCAGGATGCAGGAGAACCGCCGCAGGCAAACAGGCGGACACGGCTGCACGCCCAAGCGGAAACCAAGGTTACCTCCGGGAGACCCCCAAAAAGCCACGATGCGACGAAAACTCAAATCCACAGAGTCCAGTTCCCCTAATGGAAGCGTGTAGACTCAGAAAAAGCCGCTGAGAACACCCACGCCCCCGAAGTGCAGGGCAGACAAGGAAGAGATGGGACGGGCAATGCAAGGAATGCAACAGCCATACAGACGCGAGGCCAGGACCGAGGCCTGCCCCAAGGAACCCAAGACAACCGAAGACGAGAGGACTCCACCGGAGGCCATGCCATCTGTAGAAGAAAATGGAGGAAGGCATGACACAAGCCGCCAAAACTCCAACCGGGGAGAGGAACCACCGAAACAGCAAAGGACCACCGACCCCGAGCCAACAGAGACACCAAAGGCCCCCCAACCCACGGGGCCAGCACCCACGACCAGAACAGACTTCGGAGAACCCCCCAGGGCACCCCCTGGAAGGCCCAACAGGGCCGACCACCAGGACAGGGACTGCACAACCCGGCCCAGAAGGAACGACCGTGAAGCCACCTCCGAAGAGGAGAGGCAACCCGAAGAACTGCGTAGGGGAACCTGGGAATGGGACAGAGTCCACAGTACCCCGGGATACCGGACAACAGGGACCCCAACCGGGAGACAACCTCCTGCAGGGACCCACCAGGGCGGCGAAAGCCACCTGAACCCCCCAGAAAGTAGCAACTTTCTGGCTATCGTGAGAAGGCATAGCAGTCCGACAGAGCCGAGGAGAAGCCTAGGAAGAACCGGCGAACACGAGGAAGGAACCTGGACCAGGCCCCACAGACCATACCATGGCACGACCAAGACTACGAGGCCCAGTAGCAAACAATCCAGCCAAGCATGACCCCCCTGAGCACATCAGTCAGCCAAGCGCCCCCAGAGGGGAACGAAGTACGGAGGCAAGGTCCACCCAGAGCTGCAGCGTGCCCTCCTACGAGGAAACACACAAGTGCAGAATCACAAGGGCGACTGAAAAACACCACCTCCTCCACGGAGGTGAACACCCGAGGGCCCCGAAGACCAACTTAAGTGCGACCACCGGAATGACAAAAACAGAC
The DNA here is from genome assembly GCA_033576535.1 of Allobates femoralis. NCBI lineage: Eukaryota > Metazoa > Chordata > Amphibia > Anura > Aromobatidae > Allobates > Allobates femoralis. The sequence goes on along the minus strand of JARQOC010000005.1, from coordinate 408,915,129 downwards.
TACGACAACGACCCTGAAAGCCATGGAAAGGCAGGATGAACGGCCAGATGGGAATAGGACGGCATCAAATCCCTAACGGCCCGAAGCAACCAGGAACCAGAAGCAACCGCAGAACTGCACGGAGCGTAGCGTGCCCACCTGAGTAGAGAACAGGGCACACCTCTCCGGGTGGCCCGGGACTGGTGTCCCCTGGCTACCGATTACCCGGCAGAGCCAACCGATTCCAAGTAACCCCGCAACAGCGGAAAAAAGGCAGACACTGTCTTAAAGCAATAACCGGCCAAGAAGAACACTCAGGGCTGGAAGCCAGGAAGAAAGGGGAACAAAAACCCCCACCATCAGGCCCCCGGGATCTCCATAAGGAACCACTACTCCAACCGACCCTAGATTTCAGAGCTAAGGGCCTGAAGTCCTGAAGGAAAAAGGAGGGGAAGTCCATACACTGAACCAGGAAGAAAATGAGCCCACTCCAGTGATAGTCCGGAGGAACCCCGTATGGTTCCTACCGCAAAACTACTGGTCGAACGGTCAGCGTCCGAACGCTCACCCGTAACACGCAAGAGGAGGCAGGAATCCCATATTCCCGGCAGCCGCCCTGGAGCGGACATCAACTAGAGCCCTGCCAACAAGGACTCACCCCCTCAACAATGCGCCGAACCAAGCCCAGGCCTGCGTGGCCCCACTCCAGCGCTACATCCAAGAGCACATCTAGCTGAATTGGATAAGCCTGATGACCTCGCTGCCAGGTGCAGGGAAACAGCCCCAGGAGGCAGCACCCCCATGAAACAATGGGACCGAGGACCATAAGGTGACTCGAAACACCCCCGTATGGATTTGAGTCTCCAGGTGCCAAGCCACACCAGCCAAGAGCTAGCCGCACACGTAGCTGAAACAGGACACCCCCGTATGGAGTTGAGTCTCCAGGTGCCAAGCCACACCAGCCAAGAGCTAGCCGTACACGTAGCTGAAACAGGACACCCCCGTATGGAGTTGAGTCTCCAGGTGCCAAGCCACACCAGCCAAGAGCTAGCCGCACACGTAGCTGAAACAGGACACCCCCGTATGGAGTTGAGTCTCCAGGTGCCAAGCCACACCAGCCAAGAGCTAGCCGCACACGTGGCTGAAACAGCAGGCATAAAGGCCCCTATGCCGGTCACACTGTTCGTTTTTTTTTTTTTTTTTTGTTGTAGCAGGAGCACCATAGCCCTACAGAGCAGAAAGGACCGGAATCCCCCATACGAAGGAGGAATGCGTGGAAGGGAAGGCCACTGCCGAAACCCCGTTAGGCACCTTCAACCCGGCACGCAACACAGCAGCGGCACGGGTAGCCTCCCCCTTGTATTCCAACAGAAGTCAAGCAATAGCCCATATTGACAAAGGAAACAGAACCTCCCCTGAGGATGACAAGGGGATATAAACGAGCAAGAGCCCAGAATACCATCCGTAGAGGAGACCAGAGCCCACTCCTCGCCCAAGGGCTAGTGGCCCACGGTCGCCAGGGCACGAGGTCTGCCAGGGGGAGAGCCTGTGGCCAGCATGTGCCATCCATAGATAATGGCTTGGATGACCTGTACAGCATAGTATCTGAACCCACAGCCACAGCTGGGTGTATGGGGCACGGTGCAGATGATGCATGGGTCCTGCCACAGCAGCCTCGCTCTGGTTGTGACGGAATGGGCACCACTCCCGAGGGAGGGTAGACCCCATGAAGCCCCCGTCTAAAATCTGCAGCCACAGCACCCCGGCTAAGTATAGGCGTCCGGCAGTGGCAGACAACAAAGAGCACATCTCATAAAGGCCACAGAACACGTAACCAACACCCCCCTAGGCGTTGTAACCGAAGAGGGGGCGACAGAGAGAAGGGGGTAGCTTCAATAGGCAGAGCCCATTACACTCACCTAGGAAAGCTCAAGGCCGGCACCGGAATGAAGAGGTAAAGACTCCATCTGGTCAGATGACGGACCAGGCTTAGCACCACGCTCCTTGGACCGCCCGTAGAAATGGCCTCCCATCCAGCTGGGTCGGACATCCGTCCGTGAGTGCCCCTCCGATGATCCAGGCGTCCAGGTGAGGCCTCCAGGCTCCAGCACCGCAGGTTGCGAGTCTTCCCGCCCTCCAGGCGGCACACCTCCTCCGGCCTTGCGGAAGCGCGACGACGTCACTTCCGGGGGACATGGCGGCGCATGCGCACCCGCCCCGACCGGAAGAGAACGCCGGCGGTCCACCGGCGGGCAGAGAGAGGCCCTGGCCGCGCACACACCCAATGCCCCGCACACCCGGAGCACCCGGACGGAGCGCACCAGTCCTCCACGCCCGCGGCCCGCCCGCGCATCTCCCGGCCAGGAGCCGCCATCCAAGCGGCAAGGCGCCTCAGCCCCATGCCCCAGCGTCAGTCAGGGGGACACCGCCGGCACTGACAGGACGCCCATCCATCCATCAGACGAGGGGAGAGCCTGCAAGCAGGACTTCCCGACGCTGCTTCTAGCGCCCCAGACCCTGCCGTTCTCAAGGACACCGCACAGAGGGCTGATTGGACCTAGGTAAGAAGTACTGCAGGTTCCCCATCAGGGACAGGAAACCAACTGAGGAGGCGAGGGGACCGCCCCCTTTTTATCTGCAGGTTTCCTGTCCCTGGGGGCGGATCCCTCTCTCTCCAGTGGGTGCTGTCGTGGCGTGAAGAAAAGGGACGGTCCGCTCCCTCCGCTCCGGGTCTTGCAAGGTCCCGGAAGGAGACACGGAGTTAAAAGCCTGAGCAGGAGGCAGGGCGGGGTTCCTTGTACACAGAATTGTGCCATAGCTGCAGGAGCAGCAGAGATATATTCAGGAGAGGTCTAGAGTTCCAGGGGGCCGTGAGCGATACTAACACGGCCTAGCCCAGGAGGGCTGGGAGCTTGGCGTGACCTATAACGGAGGCCTTTGGCCTGAAGGACCCGGAGTTACTTTATATGAACTGTGTCCTGTGTACCCGGCTGCGACCCGGATTCCGGCAGACTGTGCCACCGCTGTGAGTGTATCAGCAATAAACACCGGGTCCTGTGTGAACTACTACCGGGCTCCACGTGTTTCCTGACTTGCGATCCAGGCGCTGCCCCACATATGGTGGAGAATGCGGGCAACTGCCGGCCCGGTGAGGTGTAGCATACATTCCTGGTGAAGCCCGCGCTACTGTTGCCCTTCCTTCCGGAACCGCTGGTGAAAGTGACTTTCATGAGGCTAATGAGCGGCAGCTAAGTGAGAGGAGCAGCAGTCATTATAGCCGCCAGTCTCTTGCGGGGTGCCCGACACTGCATGTCCATACTTAAGCCGGCCACGCTACAGTTCAGGCCTGCCGCTGATATGGAGGAAATCCTAAGGCAGCTGGTACTTACCCAGCAGCGGCAACAAGAACAGCAGCAGCGACACGAGGAGCAGCAGCTCCGACAGCAGGAGCAGCAACAGCGACAGCAGGAGCAGCAGCAGCGACAGCAGGAGCAGCAGCTCCGACAGCAGGAGCAGCACCAGCGACAGCAGGAGCAGCAGCAGTTGCTACAACAGGAGCAGTTTCTACAACAGCAGAAAACGAATGAACTGCTCCTGCAACAAATTGCGGCCTTACGAGACCCGCCAACAGCGCCTCCCCCGGAGCGGCGTGAGGCCCGGGACCGGGTCCGGTCGGCACTGCGGAAGCTGAGTCCAGAGGACGACGTAGAAGCCTTCCTCACCGTCTACGAGCGCACCGCAGAGCGAGAAGGCCTCCCTCCCGCTCAGTGGGCTGAAGTGGTGGCGCCATTCCTGATGGGCGATGCCCAAAAGGCCTACACGGACCTCAGTTGGGAGGAAGCACAGGACTACGCCAGACTCAAAGGTGAGATCCTTGCTAGACTGGGGGTCAATACTTATGTCCGAGCCCAACGAGTGTTTTCCTGGTCCTACGTGGAGTCCAAGCCGGCTCGCTCCCAGGCGTATGACTTGTTGCAGTTGGTGAAACGGTGGCTCCAGCCGGAGAGCTTGACTCCGGGACAGATGGTGGAAAGGGTGGTGGTCGACCGGCTGGTACGGACTCTGCCGGTTGCGATACAGCGTTGGGTGGGGCAAGGGGACCCGAGTACCTTGGACCAGGTGGTTAGCTTGTTAGAGCGATATACAGCCACCCAGGAGTTCATACGGGACTCTGCCCCACTGCGGCAGTTACGCCGGCCTCCGGAGCCGGCTAAAGGTGTACGTCCATCCCCAGGGGACTCTCCTAAAAACGTACCCGCTGAGAGGACACCCCAAAACGGGGCTGACAGGAGACCAGGCTCCCCAAGAAGGAGCTTCCGGCCCAGCACTGCCACTGCTACGTGGTGCTGGCGGTGCAAAGGACCAGGACATGTGGCTGCCTATTGCCCACTAACGGCGGAACCCATGGACTGCGGGTTCACACGCCGGCTCTCAATGTATGCCAGCCCCGTATACACTGCAGATGTGGTGGATCCCCTAACAGAACCACATCTGTGCCCAGTGCTCATTAATGGACACAGAGCGGAAGCTCTCTTGGACTCTGGCAGTTTGGTGACGCTGGTTCGGGCGTCCTTAATCCCGGGTTGCAACTCACTGGGGAATTGATCGGGGTCCGGTGTATACACGGGGACCTACGCGAGTATCCAACCACGGAGGTGACTCTATCCACTTCATGTGGAGAGGTGACCCACGTGGTTGGAGTGGTAAACTCTCTACCCTACGGGACTGTGCTGGGAAGAGACTTACCATTGTTTTGGTCCTTATGGGGAAGGAAGAGTAACCCTTCCCTGATGCCCGGGAATCAGGGTGCTGAACCCGACGACCCTGAGACCGGGACACCTGCCGTAGGGGTCGCCAACATAGGGCTAGAGTGTCACCCCGATAGGTTTCCGGTAAACGTACTGGCAGGAGAGGTCGAGGAGACCCCACCGCTTCCAGAGTTGGAAGTATCCCGGGGAGCGTTTGGGACAGCCCAGCTACAGGACCCCACACTGACCAGGGCCCGAGAAAGGGTAACAGAAGTAAACGGGGTAGCTCAGCAGCCAGGGGCTGAGAATGTATTTCCACGCATGGTGATTAACCGGGAGTTACTTTATAGGGTGGACAAAGTCAGGGATGAGGTCGTGGACCAACTGGTAGTGCCGCAGCCACACCGCCGGGCAGTCCTAGAGATGGCCCACTCCCACTTGCTAGGGGGCCACCTTGGGGCTAAAAAAAACGCAAGAACGCATCTTGCGGAGGTTCTTCTGGCCGGGCGTGTATGCGGACGTCCAGAGGTACTGTGACTCCTGCCCGGAATGTCAGCTGACCACACCCATTGCCACTTTCCGTAGTCCATTGGTACCTCTACCCGTTATAGAGGAACCTTTTGAACGGATCGCAATGGATTTGGTGGGGCCTATAGTGAAGTCAGCCCGAGGCCACCAACATATACTCGTGGTTGTCGACTACGCCACCCGGTACCCGGAGGCGATTCCGTTACGCCGCACCTCGGCGAAGATGATTGCCCGGGAGCTGTTTGCTATGTTCTGTCGCCTAGGACTACCTAAGGAAATCCTCACAGATCAGGGGACTCCTTTTATGTCCAACGTGACCCGGGAACTGTGTAAACTGCTCAACATAAAACAGCTGCGCACCTCGATGTATCATCCCCAGACCGACGGATTAGTGGAGCGGTTTAATAAAACCCTGAAGTCCATGCTAAAAAAAGTGGTAGCAAAGGACGGAAAGGATTGGGACATGTTATTGCCCTATCTAATGTTCGCCATCCGGGAGGTACCGCAGTCGTCTACGGGGTTTTCCCCCTTTGAGCTGTTGTACGGCCGACATCCTAGAGGGCTCTTGGATGTTGCCAAAGAGACGTGGGAACAGGAACCCACACCCTATAGGAGCGTGATTGACCACGTGGCGAAAATGCAGGACCGGATCACGGCGGTCCGGCCTATTGTAAAAGAGCACCTAATGGATGCCCAAGGAGCGCAAAGCCGCAGGTATAATACACGGGCCACCATTAGGACTTTTGAGGTGGGGGACCGGGTATTGGTCTTAGTGCCCACAACGGAAAGCAAATTATTGGCCAAATGGCAAGGGCCCTATGAAATCCGGGAAAAAGTAGGGGAGGTCAATTACAAGGTATACCAGCCCGGGAAAAGGAAACCCGTGCAGCTATACCACGTAAATTTGCTTAAAGCATGGAAAGACCGGGAGTGCCTGCTTATGGAGGCGTCCGATGCACCCAGTGACCCTTCCCCTTCGGCCACCAGGGATACCGAAGGGGTAAAAATAAGTGACACCCTCACTAAGGCCCAACGACGGGAGGCTCGAAAGTTGGTACAGCAGAATCCCGATGTGTTCTCTGACCTGCCCGGGCGCACTTCGGTCATTCAACATGACATTGTCACTGAGCCCCGGGTTAAAGTGCGAGTGAAACCGTACCGGGTACCCGAGGCCAGACGGCAAGCCATCACGGCTGAAGTTAAACACATGCTTAAGTTAGGCGTGATAGAAGAATCCCGGAGCGAATGGGCTAGTCCCATTGTGCTCATTCCAAAGCCGGACGGATCGTTGCGGTTCTGCAACGATTTCCGGAAGCTGAACGAAGTGTCTAAGTTTGATTTATATCCCATGCCCCGGGTGGACGAGTTGATTGAAAGACTGGGGCAAGCCCAGTACTTCACAACGCTCGATCTGACAAAAGGATACTGGCAGGTGCCGCTAACAGAGTCGGCCAGGGAAAAAACCGCCTTTGTTACTCCGGAAGGTCTCTATCACTACGTCGTGTTGCCTTTTGGGTTGCATGGAGCCCCGGCCACATTCCAGCGGCTCATGGACATAGTGTTAGAACCTCATCGGAAGTACGCGTCCGCCTACCTAGATGACATCATCATCTTTAGTCCGGATTGGCATACCCACTTATCCCAGGTTCAGGCCGTGGTGGATTCGCTCAGGGCCGCAGGCCTGACGGCGAATCCAAAAAAATGTGCCATGGGGCTCGAGGAGGCCCGGTACCTGGGGTATGTGATTGGGCAAGGGGTTATCAAACCCCAAATAAACAAAATCGAGGCCATTCAAAATTGGCCCCGACCAGTGTCTACCAAACAGGTGAGGGCGTTCCTCGGCATAGTTGGGTACTACCGACGCTTCATACCCAATTTTGCTGGGCGAACGGCGGCCCTGTCCGACCTGTTAAAAGGGAAGAAGTCTGCTTTGGTGCGTTGGAATCCCCAAGGCGGCCTTTCAATCCATGAAGTCGGCCTTGTGCGGACAGCCCGTCCTCATCAGTCCGGACTTCACAAAGGCCTTCGTTGTACAAACAGACGCCTCGGAGGTGGGGCTGGGGGCTGTGCTGTCGCAAGAAGTGGACGGAATCGAGCATCCGGTCACTTACTTGAGCCGGAAATTGTCCCCGGCGGAAAAGAATTATAGCGTAGTGGAGAAGGAGTGCTTGGCTGTTAAATGGGCCTTGGAGTCCCTACGTTATTATTTACTCGGGCGACAGTTCCGGTTAGTTACGGATCACGCTCCTTTGGTCTGGATGCGAAATGCCAAGGAACGGAACGCTCGGGTCACCCGGTGGTTCCTGTCCCTCCAAAACTTCCGTTTTACGGTGGAGCATCGGGCTGGCAAGTTGCAGGGTAATGCGGATGCCCTGTCCCGGGCGCCCTGTTTGCTGGCTGGGGTTCAACCCCACAAGTTTGAACCGAGGGGGGGGGTATGTGAGACAGTGCGGGGGATCATATGCGAGGGGCGCTATGTCTCCCCCAGAATGCGCACTGTCACGTATTGAGCCCGGTGTAGGGTATGAGAGAAAGGGACGGTCCGCTCCCTCCGCTCCGGGTCTTGCAAGGTCCCGGAAGGAGACACGGAGTTAAAAGCCTGAGCAGGAGGCAGGGCGGGGTTCCTTGTACACAGAATTGTGCCATAGCTGCAGGAGCAGCAGAGATATATTCAGGAGAGGTCTAGAGTTCCAGGGGGCCGTGTGCGATACTAACACGGCCTAGCCCAGGAGGGCTGGGAGCTTGGCGTGACCTATAACGGAGGCCTTTGGCCTAAAGGACCCGGAGTTACTTTATATGAACTGTGTCCTGTGTACCCGGCTGCGACCCGGATTCCGTCAGACTGTGCCACCGCTGTGAGTGTATCAGCAATAAACACCGGGTCCTGTGTGAACTACTACCGGGCTCCACGTGTTTCCTGACTTGCGATCCAGGCGCTGCCCCACAGTGTATATATACATATACATAATATACTACCGTTCAAAAGTTTGGGGTCACCCAGACAATTGTGTTTTCCATGAAAACTCATACTTTTATTTCTCAAGTGAGTTGCAAAATTAACAGAAAATATAGTCCAGACATTGGCAAGGTTAGGAATAATGATTTTTATTTGAAATAATAATTTTCTCCTTCAAACTTTGTTTTCGTCATGGAATGCTCCCTTTTCAGCAATTACAGCATTGTAGACCTTTGGCATTCTAGCTGTTAATTTGCTGAGGTAATCTTGAGAAATTTCACCCCATGCTTCATGAAGCCCCATCCCACAAGTTGGATTGGCTTTATGGGCACTTTTTTCGTACCATACGGTCAAGCTGTTCCCACCACAGCTCAATGGGGTTGAGATCTGGCGACTGCGCTGGCCACTCCATTACAGATAGAATACCAGCTGCCTGCTTCTTCCCTAAATAGTTCATGCATAATTTGGAGGTGTGCTTTGGGGTATTGTCCTGTTGTAAGATGAAATTGACTCCAATCAAACGCTGTCCACAGGGTATGGCATGGCATTGCAAAATGGAGTTATAGCCTTCCTTATTCAAAATCCATTTTACCTTGTACAAATCTCTCACTTTACCAGCACCAAAGCAACCCCAGACCATCACATTACCTCCACCATGCTTGACAGATGGCATCAGGCACTCTTCCAGCATCTTTTCAGTTGTTCTGCATCTCACAAATGTTCTTCTGTGTGATCCAAACACCTCAAACGTTGATTCGTCTGTCCATAACACTTTTTTCCAATCTTCCTCTGTCCAATATCTGTGTTCTTTTGCCCATATTAATCTTTTCCTTTTATTAGCCAATCTCAGATATAGCTTTTCCTTAGCAACTCTGCCCTGAAGACTAACATCCTGGAGTCACCTCTTCACTGTAGACATTCACACTGACGTTTTGCAGATACTATTTAATGAAGCTGCCAGTTGAGGAGCAGTGAGGTGTCGATTTCTCAAACTAGAGACTCTAATGTACTTGTCTTGTTGTTCAGTTGTGCAGCGGGGCCTCCCTCTTCTCTTTCTACTCTGGTTAGAGCCTGTTTGTGCTCTCCTCTGAAGGGAGTAGTACACACTGTTGTATGAAATCTTCAGTTTCTTGCCAACCTCTCGCATGGAATAGCCTTCATTTCTAAGACCAAGAATAGACTGTTGAGTTTCACATTAAAGTTCTCTTTTTACGGCCATTTTGTGAGTTTCATTGCACAAACAAATGGGGGCGTGTCCTGCATCTGATGGAGCAGGACGCTTAGTGAGGAGCTCTGCACACTAAGCCCTGATAACGGCACATAACAGCCACTACGACCTCCAAAACCTGCTGGGGTGAGATCGGATTACCTCAGGAGCAGACAGATGTCTAAGGGTGGCTCCAGACGCAGAGATACCGAGCACTTGGTGAGAGATTTCTTTGGGGTAGAAAGGACACAGAGATCTGCTTCCAACATGGCACAGGGGACGGGATCATTAACACCTCACTGCTCTCCTCGCTCTCAGCATGGAGGAGGGGGCCCAGGAGCCAGAGAGGATGATGAGGCTCCAGTGACAAAGGGAAGTCTGAGAGGTTTCCTGGAATCCCTCCGCAGGTCCCTGCAGGAGGATATGAGGGGCATGATTGCTGATCTAAGAGCAGATCTAACGGCCATAAGTGAAAGAACAGGACATATAGAACATAAAATGGTGGACTTTGCTGCAGCCCATAACAGCCTCGCAGATGACTTTGCAGAGGTGGACTCAGAGGTCAGGCAGTTACAGGCGGCTGTCTGTGATCTAGAGGACAAACATCGTATTAAGAATGTGAAATTGAGAGGAGTTGCAGAGGGGGGAGAGGAGGAAGACCTCATGGCCACGGTAACCACCTTTATGGAGGTAACTCTCCCTGATATGCCTGCCACAGAAAGGAAAATTGATAAACTTTTTCAGCTACCTAAACCTGCAAGACTGAACAGAGATGTTCCGAGAGACATTTTAGTCTGTTTCTCCTCTACAAAACCGCGGGAAAAGCTGCTGGCTGCAATGAGAAATCATCGGGGGCTTCCTTCCCCCTTCAGGGCGGTCTCTGTGTTCCCAGATTTGTCCCCCGGAACCCTGGCCAGAAGACGAGAATTTGCCCCCTACTGTGCCATTCTAAGAGACAAGGGGATCTCATATATTTGGGGTTCCCCTGTGTCGGTGATATTTCGCTACAGAGGTTCGAGACAATACTTTAATTCCCCTTCTAAAATGAGAAAAGCCTTCCAAGACTGGAACTTCCCCAAGACTGCAACAGCGACCCCAACGAAAAGAGCCCCGCTGGAGATGCGTGGCCCGGAGACAACAGATGGAGAGGTCTGAAGGGCTGTGAACTTATTATGAACATACAGGGCTGGTTGTGACTGATCTCTTGAATAGCAGGAGGCTCTGAGACCTCCTTTGAGGTCGCATTAGACCTTAGCTCCTGCAGGGGACAGTTCCGCCTTAAACCCATTGGGGTGGGGCGGCCTAGTCCCCCTTTTCTCCCCAGCTTCTTGGCAATTTGCCTTGAATTAAGTTTACATTTGTGTTCAGTGTTTTTGTTTTCTTCTTCTATCCCCATATCCATTGTTTCTTTTCCTTGTCCCCCTATCCGCCTATCTTCCTCTCTTTCCCTGTCCCTCTCCTGCCTCCTGGGGGTCCTCTTCCACATTGATTCCATCATACTGGCACTGTGAAATTGTGGAAACAAAACTATGACTATGAGATGTTTTGCTTAATGTGAAGGGGTTGAATTCCCCTATCAAACGATCCTACCTCTGGAGAGAGAGGCCCTCCGCTCTAAAGCGGATATTCTGTGCGTCCAGGAGTCCCACCTCCTAGCAGCGGATAATGTCAGACTGAGCCACCGACTTTTTCCCCATTTGTTTTTTGCGAACCACCCTGACAAGAAGCAAGCAGGGGTGGGAATTATCATTAGAAACTCTGTTAATTCCAAATGGTTCAGGTATCCCTGACCCTATGGGTCGTGCTCTTATTGTGATATGTAAGATCGCAGGGTCAGTTTACACATTACTAAATGTCTACACATCAAATAATGGGCAAATTAAATTCCTTAGGTCCTGGTTTGAACGTCTGAAGCAGGTGGCGGTTGGCAAGGTGATTGTCTGTGGAGACTTCAACCTGGTCCCAGCAGACTCATGGATAGTACTGCCCCATCCGTGGGAAGGGGCAAAGAGCTGGGCCCCTGATTAGGGAATTTCGCCTCCACGACATCTGGCGCTACCTCCATGCATCAGAGAAAGACTTTTCGTTCTTTTCCCACAGCACAAGTCCTACTCGAGAATTGATCTCTTTTTGGTCGATAATAACACTCTTGGGGCCTTGTGCCTGTGCGGAAATGGGTCTGATCACTTGGTCGATCATGCGCCGGTGTCGTTGGAGGTGGCCCTGACGGGAGGGAATCCCCCTCCGCGTACATGGCACTTAATGCCAATTTGCTGTCAGATCAGGCTGTGGTTGGGGCGATCGGTTAAGGGTCTGTCAGACTTTTTTGCCCTCAATGACACGGGAGATGTAGCGGACGATGTTCTATGGGAATCCCACAAGGCCGTCATAAGGGCACGCTGATACAGAAAGCCTCTCAACTGAAAAGGTCCCGTGAAAAAACTTGAGAGGACTTGCTGACTCAATTACAGGTCCTGGAAGACCTAAATAAATCAAACCCGAGGTCAAACAACTCCTCAGATCTTCCTGCTCAGAAATCAGCTGAGAGCCCTGATGCTCCATGAATATGAGAAGCATTTGAGAACAGTTAAGACATCACACTATGCAGCTGGAGATAGAGCTGGGGCGCTCCTGGCCAGGAGACTAAAAAAAACGATCTGCTATGCATATGACCGATGAATACTGTGGATGGCAGGGTAGTGAGAAGCCCAGAGGAGATAGTGGAGACGTTTGCGGGTGTTTTACGAATCCCTGTACAACCTGAGAGACTGTAGAGAGACGCCACAGCCTGACTTGGACGAAGTTAATGCCTTTCTTGAGACCCTGTCAATCCCGTCACTGACTAAAGACCAACTGTCAGAACTAAATAGGCCCAGTCCGACACAAGAAATCGCCAAAATTATTTCCTCCACTAAACCCTCCTCGGCCCCGGCCCAGATTGGCTTTTCCAATACATACTATAGAACCTTTGCAGCCGAGCTGTCCCCGTATCTTTTACGAGTCTTCAACTTGTGGCAGGCGAAGGGAGCCATCTCACCCGCTGCCTTGGAGGCAACCATCACCACCATACCTAAACCGGGCAAACCACATGATTCTCCTGCTAGCTACAGGCCTATTTCTCTGCTAAATTGCGACCTGAAGATATTCTCAAAATTACTGGCGTCCAGACTTGCTCGAGTTCTACCTTCCTTAACTCACCCGGATCAAGTGGGCTTCATGTCGGGGAGGCAGGCTAAGGACGGCACCAGGAGGATGGTGGACCTGGTAAAAGTGGCAGAGCTTAGGGGGGTCCCCAGTGCATTCCTGTCGCTTGATGCTGAAAAGGCCTTTGATAGGGTGCACTGGGGATACCTTCGGGCTGTCTTAGGGAAGTTTGGCTTTGAGGGGCCGATTGTGTCGGCAATCCTTAGCCTTTATTCCCCCCGAATGCCAGAGTCCTCGCCTCCGGGTTCCTGTCCAGAAGCTTCCAAATTGCCAATGGCACGAGGCAGGGTTGCCCGCTTTCACCGGTAATCTTCGCCTTGGTGGTAGAACCTCTTGCAGTCCTGATCTGGGCTGACCCCACTGATATCGGGAACGCGGTTGGAGAACTGGACCATAAAATAGGCCTTTTACGCAGACGATATCATAATTGCTTGCACGAACCTTGAAATTTCTCTCCCTGCGACTATGTCGGCTCTCACTAAATTTGCACGAGTGTCCCTATATAAGCTAAACGCTTCAAAATCTATGGTACTACCAATAGGTGTCCGTTGTCTCTGTTTCAGCGTATCAGAAAGGCTCCCTTTCAATGTGCTGTGCATAACATATCTAGCTCATTCTAGCCCACCTCAGATAGTACAAGCTAATGTGAGGTCTGGTGAAAGCTTGTGATGGCATGAGTAACACCTACATCTGACATGGATGGCGAACCAGGGTTTAGATGATGCTTTACTAAATCTCTATGTTTCCGCTGTGTGCCGTTGCTATACCTGGCAGTAGAACAAACTGCAGTCCTGACTAATAGATACATATGGGCTACAAAAAACCGAGGGTCCCCAAAAGAGTTATGTCACTTCACATGAATAAAGGAGGGATGGGGTCCCAGACTTAAAGTCTTACCATGGGGCAGTCATATTAGAGGAAGCAAAGAGGTTCTGGATATCTGCTGGAGACCTGGGTTGGATGCAGATTGAGAGTTTTGTTGACGGGGTCGGACTCCAGGGACTTCGGACTATTCTCGAGGCAGAATCCTTGACCAAACTAAAAAGGAAATTTAAAACTAGACACGACACGTACCCTGCTTCTCCACTGGAGGGGTCTACCAAAATCATGGACTAGATTACCGGCCTCTGACATTTCTCTGAATGCACTTCGCCTACATTTACCCTTTTTAGAGTTTCCTAAATGGGAAGTGGCGGAATTCACACACTAGAGACTTAATGACGGAAAGAGACTTTGTGTCATTTGACACATTGACGGAATGTGACCCATCTTTATGAACTTTGTCTCAGTACCTCATTGAGAACATTTCATGGCCACTGAGGCTAGAGACTGGTTGACGGGAGACAATCTCCTTCTGCCTTCCTAGGCTTCCTTTGTCCACCCCATCAGATCTGAAGGGTTTATCCCGATATAGAAGGCTCTCCTGCCAGGGCCGACCCGGAGAAATTGATTTACATGCTGAAATGGGATGAGGACCTCCAGTTTACTACGGAGAGAGAGAACTGGGAGAAAGCGTCCCAACACATGGCTAAACTTACCAGGTGTATCAATCATCTAGAGAACTTAAAGAAATTACATTTTCGCGGGTACCTTCCGCCAGCCCGTTTGGCCAGATTTGGGAGACATGCCTCCCCTTTGTGCTGGAGACTATGTGGACAGAAGGGTAATCTTACCCACATGTGGTGGTCCTGCCCGAGAGTCACCCCCTTTTGGTTTCTGGTCGAGCGCCTGATCCAGTCGGTCACGGGTTTTATGATCCCTCTTTCGCCACAATTGGCACTCCTACATATTGGCCTGGAGTTATTCCCCCCATTATGTGGAGGACCCTGATTGTGCTGCCAGGCTGGCCTTGGCGTCCGACTGGAAGGCGCAGACCCCACCTAATTTATCTGGAAGTGGTGAACAGGGTAAACTCTATTTTTGCTCATGAATATTACCTGGCGCAAAACCTGCCAACTAGAAAACAGACTTTGGATGCATGGCACATATGGGCTTCTCATCCTCTTGCTACACCGATCCCTTCTTAATACCGAATGTAAGGTGTACTATGGAACATGTTGTAGCCATGGTGTAGACTCGGTACCCTTAAGTTTAATTTTAGTCTGAATGTGAGTTTAGACTTAAGTATAAGCCCAGAAACAGATCCAGAGTTCAGGAACTGTCTGAATGCTTTATATGTTCATAGCCTTATCTCAGAAAGTGTCAAATGTGAATTTGTGATTCCCCCTGGGGGACTTCTCCCCCCCCCCTCCCCTTTTTACCTCCTCTCCCCTTCCCCCCCCTCTTGACCCTTGTTTTATACATGGACTCCTTATAGTATATCACTGATGTCTTGTTTGATTTGTATGAAAACTTTGTTCAATAAACATTTATTGTTTAAAAAAAAAAAAAAAAAAATTGCACAAACAAATGTAATGCTCCAGATTCTCAACTAGCTGAAAGGAATGTCAGTTTTATAGCTTCTCTAATCAGCCAAACCATTTTCAGCTGTGCAAACATACTTGTACAAGCATTTTCTAGGGTTATCTAAACATCCATTAAGGCCCCGTCACACCGATGGGGCTGGAGAGGTCGGCGGCGACTGGCGGGTGCGCGAATGTATTTGGCGCCCCGCCAGCGTAGCCGTCCCCCATCTACATGGGGCGACATCTCCAGCCCCGCGCCGGCGAGCAGACAGACGGCATCGCCGCCGGGGTGTCTGAAAACCCCAGCGGCGATGCAGGACAATGGGAGCCTATGGCTCCCATCGCCTGATAGGTCGCTAGCGGCTGGTTACATGGTGCGATGTGTGCACATCGCCCCAGATCGGTCGCCTAGTTTCAGAGCACTGCTCTGAAACCAGGCGACCTCCCGGCGGCGCCGACATCGCCCCTTTACATGAGGTGACGTAGGGGCGATGTTGATGCCGATAGGCCACGCCCCTAAGTCGCCTATGTAATTGGCGGCGATGTCGCCCCGTGTGATGGGTGCTTCCTTAGAAACACAATGTACCAATTAAAACACCAGAATGGTGGTTGTTGGAAATGGGCCTCTATACAACTATGTAGGTATTGCATTAAAACCCAGAAAAAGAGAGCTTTTATGTGAAACTCGACAGTCTATTCTTGTTCTTAGGCTGGAGGCACACTGTCATGCATCAAACATGGAGAGTGCTTGATGCATGACAGTGATGCGAGTGTTGTGCGTATTTGCTGTGAGTGTGTTGCGAGTGTGGTGCATGTGGGTGTGTGTGCGCATGGCTGTATGCATGTGAGTGTGCTGCGTGAGTGAGTGTGAGGTGCGTGTCAGTGTGATGCTGTTGTGGTCCTGAAGCAAACTTTTAGGACCGCGGACAGCATTTACAGCGTATTGAAATACCGATTGCTGTAAAAGCAGTGGTGTTTGAATTTCCCGGGTTAACCAGCATATTAACCCCACGTTTCTGTCATACAAGTTTGTGTTCAGTTATGTCCATACTCCCTGAACACAAACTGACATGTCAGAATGTGTCAGCAGGGGTTAATGGACTTTTTTAATAAAAGCCGGCAATTACCGCTATTCTTTACATTACTGCATTCTCCTGCAGTGAGCAGTAGTCAGGAGCGGTCCATGGTTCTGATCGCTATAGCTGGCTGCTGAAGCTGTTCAGATTGCAATCAGCACCCAACTATAACGATCAAGACCATGGATAGCTGCTGACTCCTGGTCACTGCAAGAGAATACAGTACTTTACCTAATAGCACCGGTGGTGTTTGAATGTCTGCGCTATCCATGGTGCTGATGTGAATACTTCAGCAACATGGACAGCAATTACCACATCACATAACCCTTCAGCTATCACTGCTGCAGCAACAGCGGTGACAAATGAATGGTTAATTTGTCGGCAACCCGACAATTACAGAATCATGACGGCGGCAGGGACTTAACTCTTCAGCTGTCACTGCTGCAGCAACAGCGGTGACAGCTGAATTGTGAATGTGCAGGCAACCCGGCAATTAAATACTGTGGACAGCGGCTGTGTTTTAATGAATCTTCTTTCACCGCTGCTGTCACAGCGGTGAAAGATGACTGGATACTGTGCAGGCAACCCGGCAAAATCAAGCCATTGCAATAACACACGCGTGCGACTATCGCAAAGTGCGCGATTTTCTCGCACTTATATAATTATAATGACCACTCGCGCGGGGAAGTCGCGTTCAATCGCAGCATGCTGCGATTGAACTCGCATTTCCCTCGCAATGCGAATTTAGTGCATTGAAAACGCACTAATGGGACCAGTATAACTTACTGATACTGGTACGAGTGCAATGCGAGTCTCCCTCACATTGCACTCACTCGAGGCACTCTAATAGTGTGCCTCCAGCCTTAGAAATGAAGGCTATTCCATGTGAGAAATTGCCAAGAAACTGAAGATTTCATACAACGGTGTGTACTACTCCCTTCAGAGGAGAGCACAAACTGGCTCTAACCAGAGTATAAAGAGAAGTGGGAGGCCCCCTGCACAACTGAGCAACAAGACAAGTACATTAAGGTACCGTCACACGCGGCAATTTTGCTAGCAATTTCACAGGCAATTTGCTGGTTGCAGTGAAATCATGGACACATAGTTCCATGTGTACACGACCACAAAATAGAACAATGTGTCCATGATTTCACTGCAACCAGCAAATTGCCAGTGAAATTGCTAGCAAAATTGCAGCGTGTGACGGTACCTTTAGTCTCTAGTTTGAGAAATTGACGCCTCACAGCTCCTCAATTGGCAGCTTCATTAAATAATACCCGCAAAACACCAGTGTCAACGTTTATAGTGAAGAGGTGACTCTGGGATGCTGGCAAAGTAAAAGCCATATCTGAGACTGGCTGATAAAAGGAAAAGATTAATATGAGCAAAAGAACACAGACATTGGACAGAGGAAGATTGGAACAAAGTTTTATGGACAGACAAATCAAAGTTTGAGGTGTTTGGATCACAAACAAGAACATTTGTGAAACGCAGAACAACTGAAAAGAAAAAAGTGCCCATGAAGCCAATCCAACTTGTGGGACGGGGCTTCAGGAAGCATAGGGGGAAATTTCTCAAGATTACCTCAGCAAATTAACAGCTAGAATGCCAAAGGTCTGCAATGCTGGAATTGCTGCAAAGGGAGCAAAGTTTGAAGGAGAAAATTATTATTTCAAATAAAAATCATTATGTCTAACCTTGCCAATGTCTGGACTATATTTTCTATTCATTTTGCAACTCATGTGACAAATAAAAGTAAGAACTTTCATGGAAAACAAAAAATTGTCTGGGTGACCCCAAACTTTTGAACGGTAGTATCTTATATATAAAACCCGAAGGCCACTTCCGGTGAATCTGGCCAACTTCCGTGATGGCCTGTGCCCTGTGTCACAGACCGGAACCGGAACCGGCCACCACTCGCCGCTATCCCGCCCCCCCAACACAGAGCCCTGTGTGCTCCCACCCACATCCGAGAACCGGCCCGCCCCGGCCCGGCCCATACTCCGGTGTGCGGCCTCCGCCGGCACCGCCCACTCTCCTCTTCTATCAGGGACCACCATTCCGCCACCGGCCCCGCACACAGCCCGCCGTGTGCGCCCACCCACATCCGGGAACCAGCCCGGCGTGGCCCACCCTCTGATGTGCGGCCTTCGCCGGCAGTCCTGCCGCACACCGCACACACCCGGTGACTCTCCTCCTCCAACCGGGAGCTAGCCCCGCCCACACTCCGGTAGGCGGCCTCCGGTACCGCCGCCAGCACTGCCGCTGACCGCCGACAGCCCGGTGAGTGTTCTGCCCCCCAGCCTCCCCTCTCCTGTGCCCCCCAGCCTCCCCTCTCCTGTGCCCCCCCAGCCTCCCCTCTCCTGTGCCCCCCCAGCCTCCCCTCTCCTGTCCCCCCCCCGAGCCTCCCCTCTCCTGAACCCCCCCAGCCTCCCCTCTCCTCTGCCTCCGCTTTTCTCTAGCCTCCGCTCTCCCCTGCCCCCCAGCCTCCCCTCTCCTCTGCCCCCCAGCCTTCCCTCTCCTGTGCTCCCCCAGCCTCCCCTCTCCTGTGCCCCCCCCAGCTTCCCCTCTCCTCTGCCTCCCCTCTCCCCTGCCCTCCAGCCTCCCCTCTCCCCTGCCCTCCAGCCTCCCCTCTCCCCTGCCCTCCAGCCTCCCCTCTCCCCTGCCCTCCAGCCTCCCCTCTCCCCTGCCCTCCAGCCTCCCCTCTCCCCTGCCCTCCAGCCTCCCCTCTCCCCTGCCCTCCAGCCTCCCCTCTCCTCTGCCCTCCAGCCTCCCCTCTCCTCTGCCCTCCAGCCTCCCCTCTCCTCTGCCCTCCAGCCTCCCCTCTCCTCTGGCCTCCAGCCTCCTCTGGCCTCCAGCCTCCTCTGGCCTCCAGCCTCCGCGCTTCTACAGCCTCCGCTCTTCTCCAGCCTCCGCTCTTCTCCAGCCTCCGCTCTTCTCCAGCCTCCGCTCTTCTCCAGCCTCCGCTCTTCTCCAGCCTCCGCTCTTCTCCAGCCTCCGCTCTTCTCCAGCCTCCGCTCGCCTCTGCTCTCCTCTGGCCTCTGCTCTCCTCTGGCCTCCAGCCTCCACTCGCCTCTGGCCTCCAGCCTCCGCTCGCCTCTGGCCTCCAGCCTCCGCTCGCCTCTGCCTCCGCTCGCCTCTGCCTCCGCTCGCCTCTGCTCTCCTCTGCCTTCGCTCGCCTCTGCTCTCCTCTGCCTCCGCTCGCCTCTGCTCTCCTCTGCCTCCGCTCACCTCTGCTCTCCTCTGCCTCCGCTCACCTCTGCTCTCCTCTGCCTCCGCTCACCTCTGCCCTCCAGCCTCCGCTCTCCTCTGCCCTCCAGCCTCCGCTCTCCTCTGCCCTCCAGCCTCCGCTCTCCTCTGCCCTCCAGCCTCCGCTCTCCTCTGCCCTCCAGCCTCCGCTCTCCTCTGCCCTCCAGCCTCCGCTCTCCTCTGCCCTCCAGCCTCCGCTCTCCTCTGCCCTCCAGCCTCCGCTCTCCTCATATATATATATGTTTGTATATAATATACATGTGTGTATATGCAACTAATGTGTGTATATACCTCTACATCTATATACATTTGTGTGTGTATGTGCCTTTGTCTATATGCAATGTACAGTATGTGTATATACCTCTACATCTATATAGATTTGTGTGTGTATGTGTATAGCGGAGTGTGTGTATGTGTGTGCTGACCACTCTGTCCACGCCGCTGCGCTGACCACTTTTACCGCACTCACTGCTAACCACTGAGCCACCGCGCAGTGCTAACCACTGAGCCACCGCGCAGTGCTAACCACTGAGCCACCGCATACTGTGCTAACCACTGAGCCACCGCATACTGTGCTAACCACTGAGCCACCGCATACTGTGCTACCCACAGAGTCACCTGTATACACACAATTCATTTCACCGCACTCCCGTGACTATTAGTAAATAAACTATATATATATATTCTTTAGAATCGGGCCGCCATCTAGTATTATGTATATGTATATATACACATATACATACACACACACACACACACACACACACACACACACACACACGTATATACATACACACACCAGTGCATCTAACTGAATTAGAGTATCAGCAAACATCAATGTAATATTGCCATGTTTCAGGGCAATTCTGGGAGCCCTGAAACGCGTTGACTAATAAATCAATATTATATTCACCCTTTCATGTATCATGGAATACAGCAGTGTGGTTTCTAACCCTTCATCCTCCCTACTTTAATTTTCTGAGAGAATAACCTTTGGATTTTCATTGGCTGTAAGCCATAATCATCAACATTTACAGAAGTAAACACTTGAAATAGATCACTCTGTGTGTAATGACTCTATACAATATACTGTATGCGTTTCACTTTTTGTATTGACTTACTGAAATAAATTAACTTTTTGTTGATATTCTAATTTATTGAGAGGTGATTTTCTGTTTGCACTGCACATGGCAGCCAAATGTCACACATGTGCAGCATAAACCTCATGGTGAACACAGGTCATGCCTGCAATGTCTGACATCACTGATGTCAGATGTGGTCAACCCCCTCTGCTTTGGCGGCCATAATAGTAGTGTGGCGGTGACTGGAAGGGGCCCTGTCCTGATGGCGGCCCTGCCGGCTTGGACCAGCAGCATAATCAGGATCTATGGTGCTGTTGGGCGAGGTCATGGGGCTTATGACTGGGCAAAAGAATGGAGGTACAATGTCTGATTGTCCATAACTGTGCCAGGTATGTACAGTCCTATAAAGATCCTGCATATGTTACAGGAGAATACCTGTCTTCTTCCCACAATAATTCCTACAAAATGTTATGTCCATTAATATTCCAGAAATATAAAAAAAAATGGTGCCTTACAATAAAATGATAACTTTGGAATGCCCTATATTATTACATAGCCAAAACAAACTACAGAATTACAAAAACACTAGATATTTATCACAACTAACAAAATTAAGACATTAGAGTATGAAGGATGGAGAATGTTACACCGATTACCTTTCTGCTCGGCCAACTGCCACAACTCATGTGCCATTTGCGCGGACAGAGCCATCGGGTACTCCACAAGAACATGCTTACCGGCCTCCAAAAAAACTCCTATAACAAATTAGAATAATAATTAAACAAATATAATTACTGGTAAATACATTTACATACTTTATTGTGCTGTACTGTCATCAAGAGCTAGACAAGCATGCAATGACAATTACAAGAAAAAAACTTCTAGTATAATAAAATATTAAGTACATTAAATTCATCAACCCTAGACATGCAAGCTTATAAAAATTTCTAATTATGAAAAAACACTAAATTATATCCACGAACCCCAACGGCAAATTAGTTTCATCTCCAAAATGGGCAAACTGTGGGTTGTTTGCAATAAACCAATGAAGCAAGAACAAATTAAACAAATTGAACAACTAATATTAAAAGTGATTTCTCCAAATGGCAATATGCCACTTTTAATGATTACTGCAGTTGAAGAATTTTCCATCCCCTTCATGACAAGTTTCTCTAGTACTTTGTACTAGCTGTTATGACCTGCTATAAACATGATTCATAGCCAAACATAAGCTTCCGGCAGTGTTCCACTGGAATTTTAGCCCATTCCTCATTGACAATGACTTCCAGGTCACAAATCTTTTTAGGTTGTCTAAAGAGTGATTAAAAAAGTTTAGATAATAAATCATTCCCTAGCACAAAAAAGAAAAATATATGAAGAAAAAAAAAAAAATAGCCCAGGCATTGAACGTTCTTGGAAACATAGTTCACAAGCTAAAAGTTAGAGAAGCCCTGGCTACACTACCTTGATACTGCAAAAAGGGGAAGCCATTGCCGGCTGACGCTAGTCTCCTGAGGAAACAGGTGGCCAAAAGGCCTCAAGTGACTGCAAAAGATCTACAGCAAGATTAGGTGACAGCAGGTACTGATGTTTCAGTTTGTATAATAAAGCACATACAAGGTATCCATGCACCTGTTATTGCTTGAAGAGGTTTTTTATAAAGTTTTCAATGCAGGAAGCCAAATACCTGGAGGGTCGAAAGCAACAGGTAGGGACAGAAAAATGTGATTATAGTTAGCATAATATTGTTGATTGTTATAGGGAGCATGGTGCTGCACTGTCCGATTGCTTGTGACAGGTCCCGATGAGCTGCAGCACACTGGGACCTGTCACAAATGATCACTGTGAGTGGTTGGTAGCGCTTGCCAACCACTCACAGGAAGTGATCAGTGATAGCTTCCGGGGTCACACTAGGACCCTGGGCTATCACATGATGGCTCAAGATCACAGCGGGGAACGGAGCAATACCTGCCGCGGCGCCTTTAGATTGCGCAGTCAGTGAATGACAGCATTATGTAAAGGGTTAACAGCACCCATCGGATCTCGGATCTGATTGGTGCTGTAAGTCAGACATCTCTGCTGTTGAAATCAGCGGAGATATCGAGGAAATGATGTGAGCTCCACGCCGGAGCTCACAAAGGCGGGCACCTGACCCATGACGTACATGTACGTCATTTGGGAAGGGGTTAATAAGGTTATTATATCAATAATACATCAGAACCAATCTGGGTTCATGCCCAATAAATCCTTGGCAACCAACCTCACACAGCTATTTCTTAATATGCAGGCAAAGGCAGACAATGCTGGGCAGACGCCGCCAAAGCTTTTGACAGCGTAGAGTGGAGATATCTGTGGGCTGTAATGAAGAGAACAGGATTCGGCGAGATATTTATAGGTTTGGTGCGACTGCTGTTCGCTTCCCTGAAGACCAAGGTGTAAGTGAACGGCCGTTTGTCCGGCGAATTCTCATTGTACAGAAGAACGAGGCAGGGCTGCCCCTTGTTCCCCTTGCTGTTTGCTATTGCAATAGAATCTTTGGTGGCGGCAATATGGGGGGGGGGGGGGTTGGGGAGAACAAGAATATAAAGGGATATAAACATGGGGGACTGGAGGAAAAGGTGGCTCTCTACATGCACAATGTGTTGCTGTTCCTGGGAAACGCACAGGAGTCTTTGTGGGTTGCTATGGAGACTATTGAAAAATTTGGAGCTCTTTCGTTATTGTCCATTAATTGGGATGAATCTGTGTTGCTCCCCCTGGATGCCACGGCTCCCCCGATGCTGGATTTGGCAATCCTGTTACAGGTGGTCGTCGAATTTCGGTACCTGGACATTGTGATCTCGGCCAAAGAAGAGGACTATGAGCAGCTCAATTTAACTCCTCTACTTGGCAAGTTTAAACAGAAGATTGTGGCCTGGAAAAAGCTGTTCCTGACAGTGGCTAGTAGAGCTAACTTGATCAAAATGATACTCATGCCTCAACTCCTTTATATGCTCCATAATGCTCCGGCATGGTTGGCACAAAATAAATTCTATAGGATTAACTCCCTCTTTAGGGACTTGGTCTGGAAGAGTGGGCTGGCACACATCAAATTAGAACACTTGCAAAGATCAAAAGATGAGGGACGGCTGGCGGTTCCTAACCTGTCGGTATATTATGTAGCATCTCAATGTCAGCATATGGTGGGATGGGGAGAATATAGGCAAAGTACAGCAGCTGGGATACTCACTGAATATATGGTAGGGAAAGGACTGCTGCAAGCTAGTTTAGAGGCAGGTAGATTTAGATTGAACCCCAAAAAATTTCAGACAATGGCCATGCTTGTTGGAGGTATGCTCAAGACGTTTGAAATGCTTAGGAGGGAGTTTCCTGAGTCAGAACTTATTTTTCCAATATCTGGAGCTGCGGCATGCTCTCAATAAGTAGCTTAGTGTGTTGCGCGTGGTCTTGCAATTAGACAGTATATTAAACCTAATAGGGCCGCGGAGGAACACAAGGAGGTTTATCACACTAATGTACAGAGGACTGATGGAAACACTCTTACAAAGGCAACCAATGACGGCAAGGGCGAGATGGGTGGCACACCTGGGACCAGTCTCCGACTCTCCATGGGAGACCATTCTGCAATATATTCCTAAGGGGCGAGGCCAGAAGAGTGTTGCAGCTGTATATAGTCTATAGAGTGTACAGTACTCCAGTGTGGATGATGAGGGCAGGACTTAAAGGGGACTCTAAATGTCCAAGATGCTCTGATGAGGGGGCTGATCTCTTGCACATATGGTCATGCCCCCGTTTTCGGGACCTTTGGGTGATAATTCTTAATTTGATACAGGTGATGGGGGTGAATATCCCGCGTAACCCACTGACCTGCATTCTGGGGTATGTAGAGGATATCACCACTGATGATTGGGGACGATTGGCCATAGCCAGACTCTTGTATGCCACTAGGAAACTAATCGCTGTGCACTGGTTGGATTAAAAGCAACCATTCAGACAAGAATCTGTAAATAAAGTAAACTTTATTATCCTTATGGAAAGGCATATATACACTAAGAGAGGCTAATACACACAATTTTAAAATGTGTGGGGGAGAAATGATGGATTATCCGGGAATGGCTTCTACGGAACTCCTGCAGGATAGGACAGTTGTTGCTTAACTGCCATAAAAATACAACTTCACTAAGGGCCCTTTCACATCAGCGTTTTTCGTAATTCGCGGCAGATGCGGTGAAAAAACCGCATCTGCCGCGTTTGCCGCATAACCGTTCCACTTGCGGCACGGTTGCGGTTTTTCCCATAGGAAGTATAGGGGGACTTGCGGCAGATGCGGCAAGTGCGGTATTGCACTTGCGGCAGGTGCGGCAGCGAAAAAAAACGTGGTCAGCCGCGGTTTTTTTCGCTGCCGCACCTGCCGCAAGTGCAAAACCGCACTGCCGCATCTGCCGCAAGTCCCCCTATACTTCCTATGGGAAAAACCGCAACCGCGCCGCAAGTGGAACGGTTATGCGGCAAACGCGGCAGATGCGTTTTTTTCACCGCATCTGCCGGAATTACGAAAAACGCTGATGTGAAAGGGCCCTAAGGCCCCTTTCACATCAGCGTTTTTTGCTGATGTGCGGCAGATTTACCACATCTGCAGCCGACTATCTGGCAAGCTCCATGCATTCCCTATGGGGCTTGTGGTCCAGTGCGGCAAGTGCGGTTACACTGGATCAGCCGGATCCGGCACTTGCAGCCACCAAAAAAAAGCTGCAAGCAGTGTTTTTTTTCGCAGCCGCAAGTGGACGGATCTGCTACATCCAGCAGAACCGCACTTGCCGCACCGGACCGCCTGCCCCATAGACAATGCATGGAGCTTGCCGGATCCAGGCCGCTAGTCGGCCGTTAGCTGGCTGATCCGGCAGATGCGGCGCCACCTGCCGGATTGGCCGCACATCAGCGAAAAACGCTGATGTGAAAGGGGCCATAAGAAAAGTAAATGAGAATGTTGTTTCACATAAGTGGGCTATGCTGTGACATGTTTTGTTCAGAGGGTTTCTATGGGATGGTTTGGGGAGGGGTTTGGAGGGAGGGGTGTCTGTTGGGGGTGCTGAGATTAAGACTAAAATTAAATGAAAAATCAAAATGTAAAATATGTGTGACAATGCTGTATATGTTGTGATGTTTGACTTCTGATTTTTCAATTAAAACACCTGATTTAAAAAAAAAAATTACAGAATAGAAAAAGAGCTAAAAAAAAAATGAGTGGGATGCTGCTGGGGAGAAACCACTTGTTAAAGATGATGAGCTTGCCAAGACTGCTATACCTGATGCCGCCCAATCCCCGTCAAAACATAATGATATAATAAGATTAAAGTTGGCACAGCAAGAGGCCTAGAATTAAAAGCTGAACTTTAATAATTTCAACAAGTGGGGGCGGGGGGAGGTTGGCCTGCCCAATGTGAGAGGTTGTAATCTAGCATGCCTACAGCGCCATGTCTAAGGTTATGTACTGGCAGACTAAAATGTGATGCAGAAGATTCTGCATCAAATCTGCATCCGCTTTCAGCAGCTATTACGTGGCAAGAGTGTTGCGCTTTTGTTACATAATATCTGCATTTTTGATACAGAGAATTCCGCAGCCATCCCTGCTCCCACCCTGTAGTACATGGCTTACCTTGCGTACTGGCGGCACTTTCTGGTTTCGGCTGCGTCACACATCATGCGACTCCCATACTCCCTACCCATGGAGGGGATCCATAAAAATCTGCAGCTATTACGCTTGCAAAATTGTTGTCAGCACAGCCAAAGTCACATTGACTTTGTTAATAGAGTTAAGACTGGCGTCACCACAGGTGTAGGTGCTGGCAGAAAAAAATATATACTTACAGACTAGTGAACCGCCGCGACACTACTATATTCATGATTAATGTGGATGAATGAGTGGCACTAAAGAAAAGAAGATCTATGGGTATAATGCAAATGTGTAATGCAGTAAAACTGCCCTGTGCTGAATATGAAAACCGGAGATCTTAGTCTCAGTAGTGGCCACTAAAGATCAAGCTTGGCACCCACTTCAAGGAGTCTCCACTGCCAAGTCCTAACACTATGCCCTGATGAAGTAGTGTGATGTGAATGGATTTATATGTCCTAGATGTAATTAAAAACGACGAACTGGTGTGTACTAGGATCTAACAATGGTGTCCAAGGGTGGCAACCAAACTAAGGAAAAAGTGGAAAATGGGAAAAAATTATAGAGTGGGAACTCAGTCCAAATAAGCATTGCTTCCACCTAGCCAGAATCCTACTCCACACTGCTGAGGGGCAACACCCCAAAACAGCTGTCTGTGGATGGATAGCTGGCCTTCGTACTCTCTTGTCATATCTTTAAGCTCGTAAAGAGCTGGATATTGACTCAAAGGGCCACTTAATATGGTGGTTATGGTGGTCTCTTCAAAGAACCACCCCATGGTAAGGTCCTTCCCTGGAGGGATATCTCTAGTTCTGTGTTGAGAATCCTAAACGCGGCTCCACAGACTTTATTTGCATATTTGTAATTCCCAGGGGGCAATGCGCCTAGGATTTCACTGTGTTGAGTGCTTTAGCCGGCTGCCTGCAGTGTTTTCTTGGAGTGGTCTCCCTGAGATCAGTGAATGCTTCGTCTTATATTTTAAGGAGATGGCTGTCCACAGATTTACCACTCAGTCAGTAATGCAGGCAGAGAAGGTGGAGGCAGTAAGAAATAAAGAGAAGGCGACAAAGAAAGAAATGGAAAAAGTTTATTTTTACTGTGCTGACTGGTACAGAAATTAGACAAATTGTTTTATCCTTCTCCAATACATAATGGTATCTGCTAGGGGATTTACAAGGGCGCTTAGGGAAATTAAAGATGTAAGTGGCACAGGTGTTAAATGAGACAGGGAATGAAATAAAAGAACATAATCGTCGAAACCCAAGGTGGTCAAATTAATGTGTATTTTGAAGTGGGTAGAAGCACTGAATTGAACTTGTGGAATGTATGGTAGTCGCTGTTCACACAATTATTCTATGTATTACTTTGTTTTCCAAAAACGAAAGTTAATGAAAGGAATTTAAGAAAAAAAAAGGTAAAACTTTGCAAAGTGTTTGGAGATACCAAATTATAGTTGTGTTAAGAATTACGGTATACAATGGTTACAAGCATTGTAAAGCCCCATCTATTATATAATTGCCGTAGGGACTTCCGTCGCGTCCGGCGCTACTTCCGTGGCTTTGTTCGCGTGGCTCGGCACTTTCTCCAGGACTCTGTTCGTGGCTGCGTAGCGAAGCGGGCATTGCGAGCCATTGCCCCGCGAACAAAGCCACCAACATGCCCCCACCTCTACCCCGCCATCCTGAGCATGGGGCTGTAGTGTACACCGCTATGGTATACTACAGCCCCATGCCCAGCCGCCTGTCTGCCCCGCTCCCCTCGCCTCGCCGCCGGCATGGGGCTGTAGTGTACACCGCTATGGTACACTACAGCCCCATGCCCAGCCGCCTGTCCGCCCCGCTACTCGCCGCGCCCGCTACCCCGCTCTGCCAGCCTGAACCCTGCGGCGGCGAGGGGAGGCAGACGGGGCAGAAGAGAGGGGTTGCTCCGGAGCACTGTGTCACCAGGCGGTGACAGCAGCGGCTTCGGAGCAACCCCTCTCTTCTGCCCCGTCTGCCTCCCCTCGCCGCCCCGCCACCCCACCGTACACTGCTCCGGAGCCACTGCTCCAGAGCCACCCCTCCTCCCCCCCACCACCTACTACCCTCCGCCACCCCTTAAGCCCCTGCCGCCCCCTAAGCCCCCGCCGCCACCCCCTAAGCCCCCGCCGATCACTTACATGCCTTCTTCTTCATCTCATCATCCGTCCGATCCAGGAGTCCTCCGTCCGGCCCAGGCGTCCTCTTCGTCCAGCCCCGGGGGTCTTCTGTCTTCTTTCCGCCATCTCCGGGTCCTACGTCCTCTTCACTTCTCATAGACATAGAATGGACGAAAAATCGTCCATTCTATCTCTATGGGAAGTGAGGCGCTATTCTGATTGGTCGCCGCCAGCACACAGCGACCAATCAGAAGAGCGCCTCACTTCCCATAGAGATATATAGCGGTGTTTTGGCGAATTTATGGCCGGGCCCCTGGTTCTATTTTCGGCCACGGGGCTCGGCTCTGATCGGTCGTTCCACGGGGCCGGAGACTCGCTTCGCGGCCATTGCTCGGGCCTTAGCAATGGCTCGCAATCATTGCGAGCCGTTGCTGATGCGCAAGCAATCGCCGTGAAGCAGCCATTGCGAGTCTCCGGCCCCGTGGAACGACCGACCAGAGCCGAACCCCGTGGCCGAAAATAGAACCAGGGGCCCGGCCATAAATTCGCCGAAACACCGTTATGTAACTCTATGGAAAGTCAGGCGCTATTCTGATTGGTCGCTGTGTGCTGACGGCGACCAATCAGAATAGCGCCTCACTTCCCATACACATATAATGGACGACTTTGAGTTTCAAATTTACCGCTTAAAGTGAGGCGCTTTTCTGATTGGTCGCTGTGTGCTGGCGGCGACCAATCAGAATAGCGCCTCACTTCCCATAGACATATAATGGACGACTTTGAGTTTCAAATTTACCGCTTACAGTGGGGCGCTTTTCTGATTGGTCGCCGCCAGCACACAGCCACCAATCAGAATAGCGCCTCACTTCCCATAGAGATAGAATGGAGGAAAAATCGTCCATTCTATCTCTATGGGAAGTGAGGCACTATTCTGATTGGTCGCCGCCAGCACACAGCGACCAATCAGAAAAGCGCCTCACTTTCCATAGAGAATAATAGCGGTGTTTCAAGCGAAGTATAGCCGGGCCCTTGGTTCTATTTTCGGCCACGGGTCTCGGCTTTCGTCGGTCGTCGCCGGGGCGGGAGACTCGCAATGGCCGCTTTGCGGCCATTGCTCGCGCCCCTGCAACGGCTCGCAGTGGCCGCTTCGCGCCCATTGCAAGTCTCCCGCCCCGGCGACGACCGACGAAAGCCGAGACCCGTGGCCGAAAATAGAACCAAGGGCCCGGCTATACTTCTCTTGAAACACCGCTATTATTCTCTATGGGAAGTGAGGCGCTATTCTGATTGGTCGCTGTGTGCTGCCGCTGACCAATCAGAATAGCGCCTCACTTCCCATAGACAATAATAGCGGTGTTTCAAGCGAAGTATAGTCGGGCCCCTTGGTTCTATTTTCGGCCACGGGTCTCGGCTTTCGACGGCTATCTATCTATGTATCTATTTCTATCTATGTATCTATCTATCTATGTATCTATTTCTTTCTATCTATCTATCTATATATGTATCTATTTCTATCTATGTATCTATATCTATCTATGTATCTATTTCTTTCTATCTATCTATTTCTATCTATGTATCTATTTCTTTCTATGTATCTATCTATCTATTTCTATCTATCTATCTATCCAGCTATCTATCTATCTATGTATCTTTTTCTATCTATCCATCTATTTCTATCTATCTATGTATCTATATCTATCTATCTATTCTATCTATGTATCTATTTTTATCTATCTATCTATGTATCTATATCTATCTATCTATCTATTTTTATCTATCTATCTATCCATATCTTATCTATATCTATCTATTTCTATCTATCTATATCTATCTATGTATCTATTTCTATCTATCTATCTATGTATCTATTATCTATCTATTATCTATTATTATCTATATCTATCTATCTATTGTATCTATTTCTTTCTATCTATTATATACTATCTATATCTATGATATCTATATCTATATATATCTATCTATCTATATCAATCTATATCTATATCTATCTAAGGCGAAGCGGCCATTGCGAGCCGTTGCAGGGGCTCCCGCCCCGGTGACCACCGACAAGCGCCGAGCGCCATGCCCAAAAATAGAACCAAGGGCCCGGCCATAAATTCCTCTAAACACCGCTATGCATCCCTATGGGAAGTGAGGCGCTATGCTGATTGGTCAGCGCACCACACAGCGACCAATCAGCATAGCGCCTCACTTTCAGCGGTAAATTTGAAACTCAAAGTCGTCCATTATATCTCTATGGCAAGTGAGGCGCTATTCTTATTGGTCGCTGTGTGCTGCGGCGACCAATCAGAATAGCGCCTCACTTACCATACAGATATAATGGACGACTTTGAGTTTCAAGTTTACCACTGAAAGTCAGGCGCTATGCTGATTGGTCGCTGTGTGCTGACGGCGACCAATGAGAATAGCGCCTCACTTCCCATAGACATGTAATGGACGACTTTGAGTTTCACATTTACCCATGAAAGTGAGGCGCTATTCTCATTGGTCGCCGGCAGCACACAGCGACCAATGAGAATAGCGCCTCACTTACAGCGGTAAATGTGAAATTCTAAATATTCCATGTATTTGAAGTATGGCGCCATACAGCGCGGCGCTCTTCTGATTGGTCGCCGCCTTCAGCGCGCCGAACAATCGGAATAGCAGCGGCCGCTATGCCGCCATATTTGAAATATACTGAGTAAACTATACACAGATTCTAGAATCCCGATGCAATCGCATCGGGCTCACAGCTAGTCACACATAGCGAGATCGTTGTAAACACCACAGGTTTTGTGACGTAACAGTGATCTCACTAACGATCTCGCTAAGTGTGACAATTAGCAGTGAACAGGCCCCTGCTGTGAGATCGCCGATTGTTACAAAGTGCTTTGGGTCATTTTTTAATTGTTGGTCTCCCGCTAGTCAGTACGCATCGCTGCGTGTGACAGCGAGAGACCAACGATCAGCGATCTCACAGGCTGGTAACCATGGTAAACACCAGGTATCTAGGCAGCGTGCGCTGCCTAGATACCCGATGCTTATCTTGGTTACCAGCGCTAAGCAGGGAGGACGCTGGTAACTATGATAAACAGGGTATCTATAAGTTATTTTTCTGCTTTTTTATAGGGCAGATTTAGCTCAGAGAGGGATAGATAGGGAGCAGCTAGGAAGGTGCAGGGACAGGTAGTGATAGTGTAGGGGCTTAGATCCATGTGACAGGTTCCCTTTAAAGAGCGGATGCAGCTGGGATAGGGAGTCAGCCCCTGTGACTCCTACAGAATATCACCAGCCAGCTGAGAATTAACTCCTGGAAGACCGAAGACCAGTAAACACAAAGACAGTTACCAAGAGGCACAAGAAAGTTTGTCAGACTCCATAGTATGAACAATCTCAGAAGTCGCCAAGACACCAAGTCGGTGTAGCGCAGAACATAGCATGACAATTACCTTTGTTTCATTAGTTTACTGCAAACAGCAGAAAGTTTAGACACTTTAGAAATAAACCTAACTTGCAATGAAGGTTGGATAATTTTGATGCAAATATTTCTCTCAAGAAATGATGACATTTAAGGGCCTTTTCACATCAGCGGTAAGCGCTGATCACGGCAGTTGCGGTGAAAAAAAACGCAACTGCCGCGGTTACCGCATAGCGGCCGCACTTGCGGTTCACTTGCGGCAAGCCCCATGCAATACCTATGGGGCTTGTGGTAAGTGTGCAGCAGGTGCGGCAAGTGCGGTTTCGGCTGTCCGCGTTTTTTTTTGCGGCTGCATCTGCCGCAAGTGCCGAAACCGCAACTATACCGCACTTGCCATACCTGCCGCAAGCCCCATAGACATTTATGGGGCTTGCCGCAGGTGAACGGCAAGTGCGGCCGCTATGCGGTAACCGCGGCAGTTGCGTTTTTTTCACCGCAACTGCTGCGATCAGTGATTACCGCTGATGTGAAAGGACCCTAAATCTAAAACCATTATCTGACACTTTCTTCTTTGATATGTTATGAACTGTTAGTCACATAATTAATCAGAAGAATTGTCAAAGATCTAAACGGTAATGTCTTTGACCTCCACTTAGGGTTTCACTATGCCACTGCCATGTACAGCTGAGCAGGGGTGAATGAGCACACAATTGCTCAGGTGGCAATTCAGTTACTCGTGCGCCAATTTGTGCCAACAAAACAGAACGCTCATCCTCCAGTGGCAGCTACATCATGAAGAAGTCCTAAGTAATATTATAATTACGCACATTTGCTAGGAAAGGATTTGTTTTATATAAATAAAGCTTAAAGGGAACCGGTCACCCCAAATCACCCTTGTAAGCTGTAAATACATGTCCCTGAAGCATTACACTACAGTCCTACACATCCCTTTGTGGTGTTTTAGTTCAATATGAAAGTGCACTTTAGTCGTTTGCAAACTTACTAAATCCATGCCAGTGGGGCGTTCCCAAGCCTCCTTGTCTGCGAGGCGGTTCCCCTGTGTGCCGCTGTATTACGCCCTAATGGGCGTTTTTTCAAACTTTCTAGCGCGGGCACGATTCATAATCTCGTGCCCGCATCGTCACGGTCATGTGATGCCGTGACGCGTCATTTCCGGGCGGCTGGGTCGCTGCTGTCTGACGCGCACTGGCCAACTTCAGCGCATGCGCAGATCGCTTGCTGAAGTCGGCCGGTGCGCGTCAGACAGCAGCGACCCAGCCGCCCGGAAATGACGCGTCACGGCATCACATGACCGTGACGATGCGGGCACGAGATTATGAATCGTGCCCGCGCTAGAAAGTTTGAAAAAACGCCCATTAGGGCGTAATACAGCGGCACACAGGGGAACCGCCTCGCAGACAAGGAGGCTTGGGAACGCCCCACTGGCATGGATTTAGTAAGTTTGCAAACGACTAAAGTGCACTTTCATATTGAACTAAAACACCACAAAGGGATGTGTAGGACTGTAGTGTAATGCTTCAGGGACATGTATTTACAGCTTACAAGGGTGATTTGGGGTGACAGGTTCCCTTTAATATTTGATGGAAGGTTCAGCATATGTATTGGGAAATACTCCATGCACACGTGGAGATAGATTCAGGGCCTGATGGAAACAAAAACAGTGTCCATTGGGCATTCACTGTACTGGTATACCAGTAAGGGCAGACTGCTGTGCCCACACAGCGGTACATCACACTATACATCACACATGGAAATCTAGAAGTGAAATATGACAGTTGCATATGTCTGGAGTATACATCAGGGGATTATCTAAGGCCATGCACTAGAGGTGTATGCAAAAGCAGTGACTGAGCATGGAGTGAATGCATTCCCCCAACACAGGTACAATGTAGCATACAATCAAGAGAGATCTGTGCCATTGATGTATTTAATCACCAACAACCTGCCCTGAAGACATAAAAACACTTTGCCCCATATTCCATCCAAATTATCTTTTATTAGATCAGTCTACAACTATGTTCACAAAGAAAGACTGGAAAGTGAATAACATATAGTAAGGTATTTAGTAACTGGCTGCTACACTGTGCGGTATTGAGCGTTTTTTGTTACATTGCAATGTCAGTATTTAATATTAATGCCAAGGAGCCAATACCTGGCAATGATCAATGTAGGATGCCAGCAGCGGGCAGATGAAGCTGCTGCTTGGACCCGTGGTTAAAATGCTGAACTGGAGCTCCTTGCCATCTATTAAAATACTAGCTGTAGTACCTGGCTACGTCCGGGTCAATAAATAACTGCTGTTAGCTATAACAAAATAGAATTTGAATATGTCATATTAATGACCTGTAAGAAAATAGAAGCTGAGCTGTGATTGGTTGCTATAGGCAGCCTGATAAATCTCCAGCCAACAGTAAACCCTCCCCTGTCCGGGCAGTATATGTTACCTAACACATACACATAATAGACAGCTCATGTGACTGACATCTGCCTTAATTCCCTATATGGCACATGTGTTGCACATTGGCTGTTTTTAATCAGATGTTTATTTTTGAAAATTAAAGATACCACACACATGAGGCGAGTTGTGTGAGGTGATTTGTGCACATCTGTGTCTGTGTGTGTGATGTGTGTGTCCCTGTGGGGGGGACCCTGTGGTGTGTGTCCTTTTGGGGGGGGGAGGGGTGTCCCTGTGGTGTGTGTGCTTGTGGGGGGAGGGGTGTCTGTGGTGTGTGTCCATCCCTATGGGGTCTGTGTGTTCCTGTGGGGGGTGTGTGTGTGTCTCTGTTTCCCTGTGGGGTGTGTATGTGTGTACATCCCTGTGGTGTGTGTGTCCCTGTGGGGTGAGTGCATGTGTCCCTATAGGGTGTGTATGTGTGTGTGTCCCTGTGGGGGGGTATCTGTGTGGTGTGTGTCTCTGTGTTGTGTGTGTCTCTTTGTGGTGTGTGTTTGTGTTCGGGTGCATGGTGAGTATCCAATGTTGCAGCTCCACCTTAGCTGTTACTCTTTGTGTGCATGTGGTGTGTATACATGTCCTTGTGCGTGGTGAATATTCCATGTCAGGGCCCCACCTTAGTGACTATATGCTGGTATATGCTGTTAGTCTTTGGTACTGTCATTAAGCCCCTCTCATTCACAACTGTCAACTGGTAACTGTCACTTTCTCTCCATTATGTAGATAGGGGCAAAACTGTTTGGCGAACTGGAACACGCAGGGTTAAAATTTCACCTCACAATATAGCCTGTGACGCTCTCGGGGGCCAGACGTGTGGCTGTAGTTGAGACGGTGTAGATGCCAATCCCGGATATACATACACACATTCAGATTTATATATTAGATAGTAGTCATTATGCAAATGTATTATATATTACAGACATTGCAAATAGCTGCTAATCAGCAGGTGGCCTGAGAGTTCCCGCACTAATTGTACAAAATACTGCCCTATAGTGCGTGTTTGTTGTATGCAGTGTGAGTGGAAATTGGTACAAAACACTTCATCACACAGAGCAGTGAATCGACAGACTTATCAATGAGCACATATACCGCTGTGTGTGCATGCTGCGTACATCAGAGCTGTGCTTTGTGTGGTCAGTGGACCTCACTGATATTTGCAGCATCTGTTTTATGCATTAAAAAAGTTTTTAAAAAATTGTATAATGACATATACTCTTTACACAGGTGATCTAACCAGTGTTTTTTTCTTCTGGATGCGCCACAAGCCACCAGCATTAATCACTGACTCATTTCAGTAAGCCTGGCCGTATTCATGACATGGCTATCAACAAACCCACATTCAGCTGAAGCCTATATGCCCATGACGAAAGAGAGAGACAGAAAGAGACAGAAAGCGTGAGAAAGAAAGAATGAATGAAAAGAAGGGGAAAAGAAGGGGAAAAGAAGGGGAAAAGAAGGGGAAAAGAAGGGGAAAAGAAGGGGAAAAGAAGGGGAAAAGAAGGGGAAAAGAAGGGGAAAAGAAGGGGAAAAGAAGGGGAAAAGAAGGGGAAAAGAAGGGGAAAAGAAGGGGAAAAGAAGGTTCTGGTACTCAGAAATAATTTTGAAGCATTTCATAAACCATGCGGATTTGGTGCATTTTTGGTGAAAATCAGACCAATTATGCATCAAAAACACCCAGTGTGAACACCCCTGCCTTTTTGCAGCATTTTTCACACATTATAATGGAGTCTATAGGTGGAAAACACTGCAAAAAAGGCTGAAAGAATTGACATGCTGAAGATTCTTCTGCAGAAATAAAACCAAACACAGCGCAGGCACAGCACTTCAGAATTCCTGTAGACTTTGCTGGGTTGCAGATTTTACATAAACCTGCACCTTTTCCACAGCAAAATCTGCCCCAATAATGCACCAAAATCCGCAGTGTGGGCATAAGCCAAAACTCTCCGACCTTCCATAAACCTGCACTTTTGGTTCAACTTAAAGTAAGGTTCGGTTCACATTACATTTTTGCTGTGCGTTTAATGGATTCGTTTGACAGCAGCACAAATGCAATGTGACAGATGCGTTAATGCATCTATAGGCCTCCATTCAACAAATGCATGCTAACGCATGCCAAAATAGGCATGTGTCAGCAAGTATGCGTTTACTGAAATGCACAGGCAAATACTGTCAGCAGCGTTTTTCAGTCTGTTACAACACAAACACAATGTAACAGAATGCTACAGATATGTGCACATCCGCAGTATTGCCTTATGCTGCATTTGCAATAGATGTAAGATGTAAGGAAAGATAGGAATAATAATGGTAGAAAAGCATTACCAGTGTCCCTGGTCTGTCTCCCCGCTCTGTCTACTACTTCTGGAGCCGCTCATTATGCTCATCAATACTCACCCATTGGCCCAGGTGCAGCAGAGAGAGTGAGGAAGACAGAGCAGGGACACTGGTAAGGCTTTTCTACCATCTATATTCCTATTCATCTATCTCATATAACACTTTTTGAAGTTTGCTGTCCGTTACAAGTGAAACCGTTAACGTTTTCATTGTAATGGACAGCACAAGTGCAATGTGAACCTAGCCTAAATATGTTTTTACTAGAAGAGGAGAGTAAACTGCTCCCATAGTGTATAAGGAGGGGGGCTTATCTGTAAAAGAATAACAGGACAGGGCAGAAACAAGAAATGGTTTGGCTTCTGCTGCACATGACAGGTTTGGTCATTATATAAAAAGGTGATTGGCCAGTGTCAATTGACACGCCCCAGGGCAGTGGGGTACTTGGAACTGGGGTTTTGATGCTTCCGGGGAGGGACAGGTGTTGAGACCTGGCTCCGTGACCCTGGGTTTTGAGTTAGTTTACTGGCAGAAGTAGCAGGGTTAGTCCAGGGTACCGTCCACAAGAGATGTTAGAAGTCCGGGTGGCCTGGAAGCAAGTTTGGGGAATCTCCTCACCCGGTGAGTTCTGAGGCCTCCCTGTTGCGCTACTCTTGGCTGGTCCTGGCTGCTTGTAGCTAGTTGCGACCCTCTCTTCCTGCGTTACGTCTCTCACCCATATGGCAGGCAACTCAAACCCTTTACGGGCACACCTCCTCCAGTTACTGTCCCGTAGCTCTCTTATGCCGCTTTGCCTCCTGGGATTTGTTGAGGCCAGGAAACTGGCCCGCCCTCCGGTTTTGGCTGCTGGGCCTGCAATACCCTCACAACCTCGGACACCAGTGTCCACTTCTGGTGCTCTGCACTGGGGTGAGCCCGCTCACTGGCTCCACTTTCCAAGCTTTCTCCTCGCCTTCCTCAGACCCTCTCCTATGGGTTCCTCATGCTGGCTAGTCTCCCGGGACGAGCCTTACTCTGCTCCAGTCCATGGGACCTCTTCACAGTCCTCCTAGGAACTGACTAACCCCACCCCCAGGCCAGAATTTATAGGGGAGCTCCCCTGAACCCAGGTTAGAGATCCTCCTTCTGGTTTGGAGTCAGGGAAGGTGTTGTGTGCTGTGGGCTTACCTGGTGTGGATACTCCCTCTTGCTTCCAAGTACAACATTACCCCCTGAGGGGAGCAATGCCATTGTGGCAACCGGACTTTGGGGTGCCACATTATAAGCGGAGTTGTTCTCATCACGTATTGGCATCAGGGTTTAATACTGATCTCATAACCTAAGGGTGGAAACACACTATCCTACTTACAGTCTATCGGACGAGTCTCGGATCAGTGACCCTGAACGGCCTTCTCCCTCTCTGGACGGGAGTGTGATGCTGCACAAAAACACAAGCAGCTGACACTCCGGTTCATAGAGGGAGAGGCCGTTAAGGCTCATTGATCCGAGTCTCGTCCGAGAGACTCGCATGTAAGTAGGCGAGTGTATTTCCACCCTAACTCAAAAAGCACAGACGATGCAGTTCAGGTCAGCATCAGCTCACACCTCCAGATCTGAATTCTCTTCAATCCATGACGGGTTTGTTACAAGACATTGGGGGAATTATATTAAGTGCTGTGATTTCGTTTGAAATCCAAGTCTATGCCAGACTCGGCCTCGCATAGGTTTACATTACAATTTCCACTTCCTGGAATGAATAGTGATAATTTTGTTGGAGGAGTGTGGTCTGGCCCCCATTTACTTAGCACCTTATAATTTAAAAAAAAAAAAAATGACTGTACACAGTGGAGAAAAATTGAAAGGCGATACTTAGAATGTAAATACGTTGCGTACCAGAATTTATGTCTTAGTTTATGCCAGAAAAACTAGTGCACAGGCAATGATAAATTCCTCACATATTATTTGTGTCATTTGTCCCTGGATCCGGCGGAAACAGATACACAGCCGGAAGAAACCGTATGCTCCCGCACCGGTAATCCCTGATCCATGAGCCCGGACCAGTGAAAATACCAGTGCGGGGGCATCCAGCTGCATCATTCCGGGGGTCTGGGGGTATACTAGGAGGGGGTGCGGGCTTTACCCGTATCCCCCGGAATGACAAAAACGTTAGTGTGAAACTAGCCTTACTCCAAACCAACTGGGCCGCCATGTATCCAGCCATTCCCACCTTGGCTATGAATGGGAGCCCCCTCATTTATTGTCTTCTGATCCTACTAGATTCTAGATACTGGCTGGATTTACATGAATGATTCTGATTACCTGATGCTTTGCTCGTGGTTCTTATTGTCTGTACAAATGAAAGCAGCATCAACCTCATTACTCTGCAGCGCCTCCTCCAGGTTCAATTGCTTCACACCATTAACCTGACCAAGATCCCTCCTGAAGTAGGAAGAAAGTACTTATTAGTGCATATTATCAGCAGAAACATATAACCTCCTAGACGGTGGCAGCTTCTTCTTGCACACTGACCGAGACACGAAGCCTTGAAGTTTCAGACTCTCTGATGGACTGGACTGCAGGGGGCTCAGGAGGTCTCTGACTCGCACAGAGCCTGCAATGCCAATTCCGACAACTACTACCCCAAACATTGCGCTGCTCTACAAGAAAAAAAAAAAAAAATCATGTCAAAACATTTTTTCCCCATTTAAATCAATTTTTTATAAGATTCTGAGATGTAACCAAATAAATTATCAGCTTAATTATCTTTGTCTTATTTTTATATTTATACACACAAAGATACAAGGACATATTTATAAATGTATAATGATATAATAAAATATGAACATTGATGCATCACAAAGGAAGAGATTGAGAAGTCACCCAGGCACCAACATTTTATTCCTCTAGATGGCGATCTCGCTCTTTCAATATCCCTGTTACACAGCATCAGACATAATAATATCTTTATTTATATAGCGCCAACATATTCCGTAGTGCTTTACAATTCACTTGGGACTTGGCCCAGTGAGGCTTGTACACAAAGCAGGCAATCTGAATTATAACTGAATAGATGGTTACATGATTAATAAAAAAATCAAATTACAGCAATCCACATTCTGTGCTGCACAATATAGTGTTCAGATCCTTATGATTCTCCTAAATAAACAGGATTCATTTCATATTAACAGGATGTGGAATTTGTTCTCAGCAGAATTTTTTGTAAGATAACACAATTCATGTTTTCACATTATTTTATCACACGCTCGTTGGCAATCAGTCAAATCGAGCTAAGTGAGGAACTGATCCAAATTCAGAAGAGAAGGGTCTAAAGGCCCCATCACACATCAACGTCCAAGCGATCAACGATGCGACTTGACCTAGATCGCTTGAACGACGTTCAATGTTCGCTAGTGAAGTGCCACACGTACAGATTTCGTTAACGCAGCAACGATTCCGCGACAAGCAAACGATACTTGTGGTCGTTATATCGTCTACATCGACGACTGAAAACCTGTGAAGTTTCATTGATATCGTTAACGATATCGTAGTGCGTGACAGGGCCTTAATCGGAATCAATACGATACAACACCACCCTATTAAAAGTTGGGGTTCGACCTCTAGGGCCTGTACTGATCCCGAGTATGAGGGTGACTACGCACCGTATCACAGCGCACAGCGGCACCCTGGCCACCTAGAAATGGAGGACAACTACAACAAAGAGCCATTCACATGAAGTTACAGTGAAAGCTGCTGTGGGGGAAAAGCAAAGAAGCAGGCAGATAGTAGTGATGAGCAAGTAGTGACATCTTCCGGTTCGGAGAGCTCTAACCCAACTATTTCATTATTCGATATGAATAACAAATCCAATGCAAGTCAATGGGGACTCACTCAGATAATGAAACGTGAAAGTATTGGGTTAGAGTTACCCGAACATCTTACTACTCGCTCATCACTAGTAGATAATAGTCCTGGTTCACACAGTCTATAATCCCCCAACTGACAGCAGACATTCTGAGACAACCTAAAGGCCCAGAGACAGGCACAGATAATTGTGCAGAGATTGTTCTCAGATCTCTGGTTGTAGTGAAATCATGGACACATTGTTACATTTGTACACGGCCACAAAATGGAACAATGTGTCCATGATTTCACTGCAACCAGAGATCTGAGAACAATCTCTGCACAATTATCTGTGTGTGTAACTGGGCCTTTACATATATGAGGATGAAAGTACAAGTGAGCTGCGATAACAGGCCTAGGTTTGAATGTTGCCTACGGGCATAACTGTATTTAATATACACATCTGTACACAAATTTACGGTACCTGTTGACCGTTGTCATATGTAATTTTGAATAAAAACTATTGTTCAAAAAAAAAAAGTACAAGTGAGGAGAGACGGGACAGTCTGGCCATTGTGGTCATTATGTAGGAACCTGATCCTAGCCCAAGTGGCTAGTCCTACACGGACCATAAAGTGATGTGAGGACCTGCAATCATTGGGGAAAGCCTGTTTATAATAATTAAAGCAGCTTTGGGAAAGAGCAGCTCTGAAGATGTATAGAAATATATTCTAATTAGAATGAGATAAAAGACGGCACTCACCGGATCTCTTCAACGTGCAATATATTCACAAAATATGAGGGTACATAGTGCAGGGAGAGGTCGGCAGGGTGGATAACGGCTCCGTTTCACGGGTATAGCGCTTCTGTGGGTCCAGACTGACTGGACCCGCAGAGGCGCTATACGCTCGAAATGGAGCCTTTGTCCATCCTGCCGATCCCTCCTTGCAGTATGTACCCTCATATTTTGTGAATAAAGAGCACGTCGAAGACATCCGGTGAGTGCCGTCTTTTATCTCATTCAAATCATGCTTC
Source organism: Allobates femoralis (assembly GCA_033576535.1). NCBI lineage: Eukaryota > Metazoa > Chordata > Amphibia > Anura > Aromobatidae > Allobates > Allobates femoralis. Next base: position 408,873,814 of record JARQOC010000005.1, on the reverse strand, counting down.
TTGCTAACTGAGCAACACTGGTCCTTGGAACACTGTGTACCCGGCTGTGCTGTCTAAGCTTGTAGTGCTGGTGCCTCACTCCCGTATGCAAAAAACAGAAAGATATTCTACCTCTTTATGAAGGTTTCTCAAAGAACCACCTATAGGCATTCGTGATAGCACAAGCACATAAAGGACAAGTTCTACCGGTAGTCACTAAGAACACTTGAAGTTCATGGACAGAGTCCTGACAGAGATGAGCTCTTATAATTATGGCTCGTCTTTAAATAACAATTCAAAACAAGCGAGCTGATGACAGCAGTAAATGCAGGCTGATTTCAGCACTGGAGCCTGCACAATTGTGATACATGATACAGCTCAGTAGAAGGCCAGTGAAGAAACACATTCACAAAGTTATACAACTTCTTAGGGTATGTGCCCACAGGACGTTTTTTAATCAGTCCTAAACGCAGCAAAACCTGAGGATCCTAGAGTCCTTGACAGGAGATTAGCTATGATCTGGTCTGTGTTCTTTGTGCGTTTTTGATACCTGCGTTTTTCCTGCGTTTTTTCCATTGACTTTAGCAAAAACGCAGGAAAATAATTTAGGGCCCTTTCACATCAGCGTTTTTTTAAATTTGCGGCAGATGCGGTGAAAAAACCGCATCTGCCGCAACTGCCGCATAACGGTTCCACTTGCGGCACGGTTGCGGTTTTTTCCATAGGAAGTATAGGGGGACTTGCGGCAGATGCGGCAAGTGCGGTATTGCACTTGCGGCAGGTGCGGCAGAGAAAAAAACCGCAGTAAGCCGCGGTTTTTTTCTCTGCCGCACCTGCCGCAAGTGCAATACCGCACTTGCCGCATCTGCCGCAAGTCCCCCTATACTTCCTATGGAAAAAACCGCAACCGTGCCGCAAGTGGAACCGTTATGCGGCAGTTGCGGCAGATGCGGTTTTTTCACCGCATCTGCCGCAAATTTAAAAAAACGCTGATGTGAAAGGGCCCTAACATGTCAATTCTTTCCCATCTGCACCAAAAACACAGGTATTTGACAGTTCTGGACACTTGCAAAACCATTGTGTGGGAACAGTGTTTCTGTGAAACACATTGGTTTTGCTGGGAATCAAAACCGCAGGAACAAATTAGCATACATTACCATAAAACCAATGGTTTTCTGCGTGCAGAAAACGCCGCAAAAACGTCCTGTGGGCACAAAACCTTAGGGTGTGTGCTCACAGTCCAGAAGAGCTGTGTGTTGGCCGCAGCTCCTCCAGACCTGAGTGAAGCCACGGGTGGCTGCAGCCGCCCTGTACTCACCATGTGCGGCGGGTGCGGGTCGGCTTCTCCCTGCAGACACCCAATGGGAGCCGCTTACGACTCCGCAGCATGAAATGAACATGTGGAGGAGGAGCGGACTGCCGGCAACCCGCAGCACAGCTCCAAACACGCTGCGGGCGGGTTAAGCATAGTGAAGATGGGATTTCTTGAAATCCCTTCCACTATGCCACTACTGTGCTACGCAGCGTTTTGGACGCAGCGGCAAGACGCTGCGTCCAAAACGCTTGCGTATACTGATCGTGTAAACGCAGCCTTATGCATCTTTATGCTACATACAGTTAGGGCACATTCCTATGATCCAGAGACACTGCATTCTGGATGTAAGATGTGTTTTCTTGTAGAGAACCTAATATTCTCTGTTGGAGAATGCAACGTCTGTGCCCACGATCAGGATTCTGGGGGCAGCAGATTTTTGCGGTGTTCTCCCGCTAAGAATGATCATGCCGCAGTAAGCATAAATTGACATAAGTGGGTGTCATGCCCTCAGTCGCAGGGCAGGTCTCCTCTGGACAGGGAGACTGATGCCCACTGTGAGGATCTATGCGCCTCATCCACTCTGTCTCTGCTACAGGATCAGTTCTGCTGAGCTGGGAGACCGGTGCCTATCATGCAGCTCCACGGTCTCTGCTTAACCCTCGTGCCATGCCTTCTACTGTTCACCCTGCCTGCGGTCCCACATGGCCGTCTGCCTCTTTCTCCTCCAGAAGCCTGTGTCCTCTTGGCTGGTCTCCTGGGAGTGTGCTTAGGTGGCGCGCACCACACCCTGTAAACATTTAAAGAGCCAGTACATCTGTTCCCTGTTTGGCCTCTCAGTCTAATTGCTGAGATGTCTACGGTATATAGGGCACCTTCCCCTTATGGGAGGTGCCAGGGCATCGTGTTTATACCTAAGGAACATTGCTAGTGTCCAGGTCCCTCTCCTGTAGTGCTATGCACTTTGAAACTGCTGTTTGCTCTGGAATATACTCACATTTGTCTCTTCACAGAACCCATTACTGGCTGTATTAGTCACCCCTGGATTGCACGGATTATTCTGGATCCTGCTACGGGCTGAACCTGCATTCCCAGGATTGTTCTGCATATTCAGGATCTCGCTGCCGGCTGTCCTAGCTTTTCTCAGATTGCACAGATCTACCAGGATCCTACTGCAGGCAGGGTCAGCTAATCACTATGAATTGAAGTATTCCATCCTCACTCTTATGATCTGTACGGTCGCCCCTCTGGTTCTAGACTCATGCCATTTAGACCCCCTGGAGCTGGGCCAGAATAATCTTTGTATAGGGGTTACTTCGCCGGTTGCTCCTCCTGGGGAGTTCAGTGTCTCGACCTAGATGGTCCTCTCTCTGACATCCTACCTTTATTATTTTAATAAAGATCTCTGTTTCTACAAGAAGTCACTCTCCAGTCTCTTCCTGTCTAAGCAGATCAGCTACAACAAGCTCACCTGTGGCATAGTGAGTCTACTCTACACACCATGCCCCTGGGGCATTAAAGTGGGTCAGAAAGCTCCCAGCAGGGCAGTTTACACTGTGGAGAAAAGAAGCCCAGGGAGCATGGAATTTCTATACATCCATCCATGTGTCGGTACTGCAGAAAGCAGCGTTTTGGATGAAGGGAAAATATGCTCAAAAAAACTGCTAACACTGATCGTGAGAACGTACTCTTAAGTCCAGAAATATTTGGACAGTCACAAATTTTGGCAATTTAGCTGTTTACCAAAACAAATTCACGATATAATCAATATGGGCTTACAGTGCAGAATCTCAGCTTTAATATGAGAGTATTCATATCCTACTTGTTGAATGAGTTTTAAGTGCGCATGTCTACTGTTTTGGGGGTTCTAAACCCTGCCCACCTGCTTAGTCTGTGAACTCAAAAAGGCATGGACAGTAGCTGATGATCACAGATTCCTTTCCATGATGAAGAAAACCCCTGCACAACATGCAGCCAAGTGAAGAACACTCTGCAGGAGGAAGGTGTACTGTACACACTGGTGTTTAATCTCTGTTGCGGCACACGACTGCACAAGTCGCTCATAAGAGAAGCTAAATTTGTTAAGCAGAGTGTACCTGTTCATGAATTTGGCGGCGAGACTGGTGTAGTGTGAACATGCGCTACTCCAGTCTTGATGAATCTGCCCCATAATATTTAAAAAGGTGTCTGAAGATGGACGTGAACTTTAATCCCAATCTACAACACCCCTCATTAATAGTACGTATGCAAGTGGTTGTTCATCAGTATTTTACACCAAATCTGAGTAGTGATCAGGTATTGGTAATTATTGGGATTTTTCTGTTTCTTTTCATGTCACTTTCAGGTACCGTAAATTGCTTTTAATTGGGACTCACAAGACAATGAGGATCCCTACGGTCACACAGTCTTTGTCCTTGGCGCACACTTGTACTTTTTTCCCCTAGATATTAGGCAGAGGGGGTTTGCCATGCAGCTGAGAATGAAATTGAGGATAAAAGGAAAAAACACTATGTACAAGCTTCTATTTGCAGTATGTATTGTAAGTGGATGGAAAATAAACGGATTGATAAGACACTTTTGGAAGGGAGGCAAAGCTGCCGACATAGACTCTTCTTTAATCAGCAACTAGGCGATTGCTAAAACAGCATGGTCAATGTAGATTACAAATATTTGTCACACCCTGAAACATGTGGCCTGAATCTTATAGATTTTGTTTTTACATGTTAAACCTAAAATTATATAAGAGGTTCATACATTAAGTACTCTCTGCTTAGAGAACATTTACTTGGCATGGTCAATTTCATGATGTATTAGATGGCAAATGCACATGTGCCAAATTTCAATAATACTTGGCCAAAAATTACTGTTAGTTTTTAACTTAAGAAATTAGTGTTATATGGGAAAACTGATCTATCAGTATGATTCCCCAGGTAGGTTACGAGTTCAGACATACTAAACATGTGTACATTTACATTTATCTAAGTGGTGAAAATAAAAATCAGAAATTTGTCACAAAGATAACAAAAGATTGTGCTTTTGCGACATCCCTCTGAACAGAAGAAATGCTGATCTCCTGTGAATGCCGGCATTCAGCCAGCACTCACAGGACTTTGTCATGACTGTGGCAGGGGTCATCAGATGAGCCCCAGCTGTCATGACAACCCAACAGCGCACCATTATCGCGTCACAGTGCCATTGATTGCAGCAGGGAACAGCGTGCTCCCCATTGGCATGTGTCAGAGTTTGATAGTGCACGCTAACTAGTTAATTAGATCAGAGACATGTGCGGGGGATGATGTGAGCTCAGCACGTGAACTAGCATCAAAGTCAGGGACACGACCAAGGACGTACAGATATGGTTGGGAAGGGGTTAAAATGATATGGAGGAGGGGGTTAAGAGTATATAAAACTTAGAGGCAGACAGATATTCTGCTGCAAGTTTTCTTGAATCAACAGTTCTCCATGAAACTTTATGAGTACCAACTGTAATCTTTCTCAGTCTGTACTTACGGACAACAGATGTTTCCTGTGGACTGACATATGGAGAATTAAAGATCAGTCCAGGAGGAGAAAGGAGAGGATTTCACTCATAAGATATAATACAATATTTATCCGATGGATAAGAAGGAATCCGGGCCTAGCTAAATTACATGGCTCGGTGCGGCCATCATCAGCAGGCGGTGGATGGTAACCGCATTGCTCAGCTTTAGTTGCAGAAATAAATCAAAGTACCGTATGCACTTTTATTAAGTTCTACACTGCAAGTAACAACAGCCAGTGAGTGCCTCTTTTTCTTCCATACTTTAATACACATTTTATGTTCATTTGTACTATCGATTTTTAGAGAAAAAAAAAATAAAACAATGGTTGCTCGTTTTCTTTTTATTTGGGCTTCTTTCTCCTTTATTATCTAACTAGCTGTAGTACCCGGCTACGCCCGGGTTAATAAATAACTGCTGTTAGCAATAACAAATAGAATTTGAATATGTCATATTAATGACCTGTAGGAAAATAGAAGCTGAGCTGTAATTGATTGCTATAGGCAGCCTAATAAATCACCACCAACAGTAAACCGTCCCCCTGGCCGGGCAATATAATGTTAACCT